>VDFB02287390.1:0-44826 GCA_007258455.2 Sequoia sempervirens
TGGTCAATGTTTACAAAGGAGCTATAGTTGCACTATAGCAATAGTATAGCAATAGTATATTAGAGATGCACTTCAACCAGTTAGCTGAACTATGGCAGTCAAGATCAATCAAGGATTATATTCAGCAATTATAGAACCTATCATTGAGAGTAGAAACAATTACAGAGGAGAACTTGAATGACTTGTTCTTAGTGGGCTCAAAGACCACATCCAACATGAGGTACACATGTTCAATCCTGTTTATGAATCTGATTCTTTTATCATGGCACATAATGCAAAAGAAAAAAAATCAGCTACTAGAAGGCAAGGGTTCAATGGAATAAGAGAGAAGGGCTTCTCAACAAAACTATCTCCTCAGCCTACAAAATTGAATTCTCAACAAATTGAGGAGAAGATCAAAAGGGTTATGCTTTAATTGTGACAGCAAGTTCAAACAAGGACATAAGTGTGGAGAAAATAAATTGTTCTGCATTGAAGGGCCCGGCATGAAAGAAGAAGATGAAGAAAAAATGCTAGAAGTTAGCAATGAGCCAAATGAGGAACTAGGAGATACCCAACCAACTATTTCTTGTCATGCATTTTCAAGAATTAGCACCCCACAAACTCTCAAGGTAATAGGTTTCTTAAAGAAAGAAAGTAACAATGTTGATAGACTCAAGAAGCGCTCACAACTTCATCAACAAGAAGTTAGCTACTCAATTGAATTGTTTAAGTATTCAACTTCAAAATTTTATGCCATCATTATAGATGGGGGTACTTTAAATAGTTTAGGAAAATACCATAGCATTAAACTTTCCATGTGAGATTATCGACTAAATTGCCCTGTGTTTGTTATCTCCATGGGTGCACTAGACATTGTTTGGGAGTCTAGTGGCTTAGTACGTTGGGGACAATTGAGATGAATTTCTAGGAGTTATTCATGCATTTTCACTTAGAGGACAAGATAGTTGAACTAAGAGAGTTGCAGGCAAAGTCTCCACAAATGTTAAAACTATCATTAGATACAAGAGATACTTAACAAGGGGGTTGATGGGTTAGTGGCCTAATTGTTTTCATTAAAAGCCTACCAATCAAAGGTTCCTACACTACAAAATCTACAAGCAGTTGTGGATAGTCACTCAATTGTTTTTGGATATATGTGAAAAGGATTGCCTCCTCAAAGAGTTCATGATCAGCTTTATGCTAATCCATCCAAGTGTGTATTTGGAGTCAAAGAAGTGGATTACCTAGGTCATACTATTTTGTATGAGGGAGCCCTCATAAGGTCAAAGCCATAGTAGAACAAAAAGTGTCTAGGACCCTCAAGAACCTACACAACTTCTTAAGGATTACAAGTTACTATTGTCAATTTGTAAAAAATTATGGTGGCCTATCATCACCTCTCACAGATTTTTTGAAAAAAGATTCCTTCCAATGGAATTAGGTATCCACCAAGGCATTTTTGCAAATATCTATTTTGGTATTTTTTACGACATCTTAATATTGCAAAAACTTGGGAGGAACACTTGTAGCATGTGAATCAGGTTTTGAACATTCTTGAATAGCATCAACTTTATGCTAAGCCATTCAAGTGTTTTTGGAGTCAAAGAAGTGGAGTACCTAGGTCATACTATTTTGTATGAGGGAGTCCAATGTTGGAAAAATTGGCAAGATTCAGCTTCATGATCTGCTGTACTCTGCGGAGTCTAAGGCTGGCTGAAGCCAACTCCTCTGGCCATGCACTTGTGAGCGCCGAAGCGCCCTCAAGAGTTCTGTATGGGACTCATGAAGTCTAACTCCTGCAGTGATCTACGCTAATACCGGGAGGCCCAATTCAGTCCTGCAAGGACTTCCACAAGCATAGCTAAATGAGGTTTTAAAACCTCTATTTTATTTTTTTTCTCTCATTTCACTCCTCTAATTATTTGCCAAATACAAGTTTGCGACTCAAAGTAAGGTTGGAAGAAGCGGAGAAGACGAGCTAAGGAGATCAAAATATGACTTAACTTCTTTCTTTCTTTCTTCCCAACTGAAAATCAGAAAGTAAGAAAAATAAGTGGAAATAAGGCCAAATTTTTTCTAATCCCTTAATAGCTCACCTGGGTAGTATTTGTATTTAGTTCTTGAATTTCATTTTTGCAAATGTTTGGAATCTCATTTATTTTGCTGATTTTACTAAAGCTCATGCTTTTATTTCTCTTCTTTTCTTACATTGAACTTGGAAACAGCGAAGGGTCATCTTCAAACCTAAAGGGAATGAAAGACCAAGATGGCGAATATGGATATGAAAATAAAATATAGGAGATATGCAACAAATGGATGACAGGAAGAATAAACAGATTAAAACACCACCTTGCAAGAATACCTGGGAAAAATGTGGATATATGCCCTAATTTGAGTCCTGAGGTGGCTAGAGAGATGAAGGCCCCTCATGCTAAGTATGAAATGAAAAAAGATGAAAGACAAAAAAAAAGGATGCACTAGCAGCAGTGATGAGTGGAAATGTATCCACTTCTACACCATCTAGGCCCCATGGTACCACAAGTCCAAGCATCCGTCAGCCACATTCATCTTTTGGTGAGAGTCCTGAAGGTTCTTTCTCTACTGCTAGTGTTGGCCAAGGTCCTTTATCAGGACCAAATTACTTTATTCCACGCAAAGTTCCAGGAGCACAACCTTCACTTGAAGGTACCAGTTGGAATAAGGAAAAACATCATGAAGCTAGGATGACAACAACAAACTTTTAGTACTACAATAATTTACCTTTCAATGTGGCAAGCAGCCCATATTGGGAAGGTTTGGTGAATGCCCTTACAATTGCAGGTAAGGGGTTTAAGACCCCAATAGCTAAATATTTGAGTGGGTCTTTGCTAGAGGAAGCCATAAAGAATACACGGCTTGTGGTTGATGAGAAAAAGAAATGTTGTGCGAAAAAAAGGCTGCAACATTTTATCCGATGGGTGGACAAATGAATGGAATAGGAATCTTCTAAAGTTTGTAGTGGCCTCTAATGGTGGATTGGTGTTCCTAAAGTCAATAGATTCCTCCAATGAAGTCAAAAAAGTTGAGACTTTATGCAATTTATTAGATGGAGTGATCCAGGAGGTTGGTGTTGATAATGTTGTCCAAATTATCACAGAAAACACAGCTGCATATGTAGTTGCAAGTAGACTACTTGTGGAGAGGCATCCCACAATTGCATGGTCTCCTTGTGCTGCACATTGCTTGGACTTGTTGCTAGAGGACATTGGGAAGATTGGATGGGTCAAAAGTGTGGTTGAAGATGCCAAAAATGTTACAAAATTTATCTACAACCATACTTGGGTGTTTTCCTTGATGAGGAAATTCACAAATGGCAAAGACCTTAAAGCACTCAGAGGATACACGATGAGCAGCTAATGAGCTAGGTGAGATTTTGTCCGACCGTCTCATCCCCGGCCAAAACGTTCAGCCCCAACGCCCATTTAGACCAAGCAAAACAATGGAAGGAATGGACGACAAAATGGATGGATGGAATGGAATGGGGTCTATTTGTTTTTCTTCTTTTTTTTTCAGTTAATTTTGTAATAATTTAACATTTGTTTTCATTTCTTAGGTGACAGAACCTTTGGTGAGGGTTCTTCGTATGGTGGATGGAGAGGGCATGCCAATGGGTTTCATCTATGAGGCCATGGATACGGCCAAAGAGGCCATTTCACATTACTATGGCGGCAACAAAAGAAAATATGAAATCATTTGGCGCATCATTGATCAGAGATGGACAAACCAACTCCACCAGCCGATACATGCCATTGCCTACTTGAACCCAAAGTTCTACTTCTTTGATGCATTTAAGGCTGATGAGGTGGTCATGGTAGGTCTTGTCACATGCATCAATAAGATGGTGCTTGATCGTGAGATGAGAGACAAGGTGCTTGATGAGTTGGAGGTGAGATTTGTTACATCTTATTTATGAATTTGCAATGTTGACTATCTATGAATTTTCTATATTTGATTTAATTTTATTTTTATCTATTCAAGGTCTACAAGGGTGCAGAGGGGAGACTCTTTTTCTCACAACAAGCAATTGAAAGGAGGGGAAAACAACTAGGCAAAAAAAATGTTCAATAGTATACTACATGATGAAATTAGAAACTTGGTTCTTACATTTTTTAGTCTATTCTTAATACTTATATTTTTTAAATGTGTTTTTATAGATTTATGGTGGGAGAAGTATGATGCTAGCATGCCAAATATTCAAAAGCTAGCCATCTGTGTCTTGTCACAGCCATGTAGTGCTTCTAGGTGTGAACATAATTGGAGTTTATTTGAGAACATTCACACAAAGAAGAGAAACAGGTTGACCCAACAACACCTAAATGATCTTTATTCGGTACAACCTTCGCCTTCAAACTAGAAAGGTGGAGGGTGTTTCACACGAGTCCATCGACTTGGATGACATTGATCCATATGGTGAATGGACTATTGATGAACAAAACGATGATGTTGATGTCTTTCTTACTGATGAGGAACTTGTTGAATTGGAGAGAGAAGTAGCAGAAGAAGTAGCAGGATTGGATGCAATGGCAAAGGATGAAGACACTTTTGAAGATCTAGAAACCACTCCTCAATCTCCTGATTTGGATACTATAGCACCTTCTAGTTCTAGGCCTACAAAATTGAGTTGCAGTAGGAGGGGAAAGAGGAAGATATGGATTTTATTTGGTTGTTAATGCTTTTCTCATTTTGACATATGATTATATGATTATATGTAAACATTTATAAACTTATGATGTTATACATTTGAAAGTTTGAAACTATGAGAATGAAATTATGAATGATAAAATTTCAATTATTGAGTGTTTGATGATCATATGACGTGTAATCTTTGAATTATGACAAATTGATAATCAAATTAGGCTCTTATGTTCTCTAAATGCATTAATTTCTTCTTTTTTTTGTAAAACTACGAGTTTTTTTTGGTCGAGTCCTAGCCGAGTTTTTTGCCGAGTTTGTGCCAAGTCTCTAGTCTGAGTCCTATTTTGGGCTACCGAGTCTGCACCAAGTCTGAGTTTTCCAACTTTGAGCGAGTAAAAGTGGACCTCATGAAGAAAGATTCCTTCCAATGGAATTAGGTAGCCACCAAAGCATTTGAGAAGCTAAAGGAAGCCATGTGCACAACTCTAGTTCTAGCTACCCCAAAATCTTCATTGTGGAATGTGATGCTTCTAAGCATGCCATAGGAGCAATTGTCATGCAAGAGAGAAGACCCCTAGCATTGAGAGTCACCAACTCAAAAATAACAATTTGTTAAAGCCAATTTATGAGAAGGAAATTGTGTTATAGGGGGATGTGTCCCCACCCCTCAAACACTTGTCCTTGCCCCTAAGGCGTTTTGACAAAAATGGGACATTAGGGGGCATCCCCTAGCCATCCCACAAAAACTAAAAAAGCCAGGAAACATCCCAAAATGTGTCCCTACATTCAAGGATAGTAGGAAATTTGTACAGGATGCTTGACCATCCTCGAGGCAGCCAAGGACATATTTGATATTGGGCATCTCTCAACCATCCCAAGGACAGCCAGGCATCCCCTATAAAAAATAACTTAAGTCTCAACAACAAAAAAAGACGTGGCAAATTCTCATTAGGTTCTAATGGGAAGGGGGGGTCCCAAAAACCTTCCCATGTCTCTTATTCACCCTAATATGAAAAAGATATATTTTGTTTTAACTTTTATAATTTTATTGACTGTACTAAAGGCTGCAACATTGCTGCTAGAGAAATCAATATATCAGATAGCAATGATCATTGTTTAATGTTTACTTACGAGGATAAGGGTTTGAGGGGTGGGGATGCCTCCCCATGTAACACTTAAATTTTAAAGTTTGAACTAAATAACGAAAGAAGCCTAAGTTCTAAAATACACTGGGCCTCATTTGCCATGCCCTCATAGGTTGAACTTGAAACAATCAAAAGAGAACATATACAACATTGGCCATGGCAACCTCAAAATAGTTTATCAAATTATCACTATTATATAAACTATTGTCATGATTAAACTATTGTTATACTGCTGAAGTGCTATTGGTATACCATTAAAAAGCTGCATGAACTCTAAAATTAATAAGTGATCATGATCCTATATTTCCAAGTAATTTTTAGACTGACTTATTCTCGTGTTTGGGATTACAACTTGCTCATAGTTCATCATATCTTTCCCAATTAGATGGATAGATTAAGGTGGTCAAGGGCTATCTCTATTGTCTTGTTTCAAATAAAACAAGAGAGAGGAGAGCAATGTTTTGCATTAGCAAAATGGTGGTAAAACACTTCTTTCCACATTTCATCCATGTCTCCATTTTTGGCACTATATGGGTACCATCAACTATCAATCACTTCTTCATTACAGGCACACCCAAAAATTAGAGCGGTCAAAGAACACATTCGACACAAGCAAGAGGTACTCTCTAGCCTTAGAGAGAACTTGGCAATGGCATAGAATAGAATGAAACAACAAGCTAATCAGCACCACGGTGAAAGGACTTTTTAAATAGGATAGTGGGTTTTTGTGTGATTACAACCATATAAGCAGATGTCATTAAAACAACAAAAGAAGGATAACAAGCTTGCACCCAAACATCATAGTTGATTTACTAGCAAATTATGGAATGGATTTCATGGAACAATTGATGATTAACAAACATTGGATGATGGGATGGATTAAGAGCCAATTGGGATGATGTTGATAGCCTAAGAGCAACTAGGGAAGATGAAGATATAAACTCATGAAGACTCCACCCTTGATATTTGTGTCCCTAGGAATAAGAATGATTTTCCTTAAATGCTCTTCTTTGTCTGGTAGTTGATGTTATGATTTTGTGTTGTATTCCTCTCAAACAGTGAACATGAGGCAATTTCTTAAAACAGTTTAGAAGATTTTCATTTATCTCGTTCTTGGAATTTGGCTGTTCACCGCTCTCATTCTTGGTTTAACATTTGCCTGTCTGGTCATGGAACCAAGGCTTCACCTATACACAAAGTAGGGGTAGATGGCATTTAGAGGGCTGCTAACAAAGAAAAGGTTGAAGATTGTTTTCATTATCCAATCTAGCACAATAGAAAATGCCGTCCAAGAAGTGATTGATTGTGATTTTCTTGAGGTCAAGATGCACAGTAGGGTAAATAGTGATTTGTCCTCCATGTTTGTTTCTAATCTCCTTAATTTCCTTGGAGATATAATCTTGGGTAAAGCATTCACTATTTTTGTGATAGGGATGAATTTTTGGGCAGTTTGGACAAAGTCCTAGAAACCACAGAGCCCTTCTTTGTGAGGCCACTTCCCATTGTAGGATTTAAAAGGAGGGGTTTAGTCTCCTATGCCTCTTTCCATGATCTATAGGCCAAATTCCAATGTTTGGTGGGCATGTTTGAACAGCTAACAAAGGGCTTGTTGGAGGGAAATTTTGAAATTTCAACAAAAGCTTTCAGAAAACTTCAACCTCTGTGCTTGTCATCCCCCACCTAGACTGTGAGAGAGCTCAACAAGCAAATACAGCCACAAAGTATCTGATCAGGACTGAGGGATTAGTAATGACAGAAGCTGGGGAAGATGCTGGTCCAAGCAATCCAATAGATTTAAGGTTCCAAGTTATAGGATGTTATGGGTCTATTTGTGTTTTGATCTATTGTGCAATCATTGTTATTTATAATTAATACTCTTGTAATCCTTAGTGGCATCAAAGAACATAGTCTTCTGTTTTTTACATGCCACAAGGTGGCCAAACTAGTTCATCAATTTTTGTTTATCTTCTATGGTTTAATATAAAGGAAGTGAACCCCATGTCCACACCTTATGTATCAAAAAAAACATAAAAAGGTATACAATGAAGTCACCCCACTTGCACAGCAAAATAATTGGTATTTATTTGAATACAGAAAATAAAGCAAAACAAGCAAATTAAAGAGCTTTTGCAACAAGCATAGCAACACTTACCACAGACAGGCCTAGATAACAAACATTCTAAATTCAAGTAGAAGGCCTTCTTAATGAAAACCATCCATGTGGAGATATTAAAAGACGGCCTAGATAACGAACATTCTGAATTCAAACAAAATGCCTTATTAATGAGAACCATCCATATTGAAATATTAAGAGACAGCCAAAAAAAGCTAATTAACTTAATTTCAGTAATCTGGTTCCTAAATTCCATTAATCTAATGCAAAAAATAAAACAAAAGAAGCAAATTGAAAAACTTCCTGAAATATTCCAGCGAGCCAATTTTTAGTTTTTCATTATGAATTTGTAATTACAAGCAAAGTACCATTAAAGGTTAGAGATAGACCCAAGCGTGGAAGCGAAAATATAGCGGTATACGCCCGATGATGGCGAGCATTGGTCGGGAGGATCTTCACTCTAAATGCTGAAAAGGAACTTCGGCGTCAAGTATGTACTGCAATCCAATAGGAGTGAGGCTGACGTATGGCCAGATGATTACAAAAACAATGCTTGAAAAGAAATGCGGAAAAGCCGATACTCAACGCGAATGTAGCTTGCTGACCCGGGATAGGAAAGTAGCTACCATAGAGGCGGAAGTCAATTAATTACAATATCAAATGTTGAAACTAAGAAAGAGTATTACAATTTTGATAGCGCAGAATCTAACTTGCGTGATTGCTATTGCCGAAAACACAATAGGAAAATTGATATCTTGCGAACAATGCAAATCAGCATATGAATGGAGTTACAACAATATTAGAGAATTACTTTTGCTGAGAATTAAAGCTTAAACTGCATGAGCATAAACAGATCCAACCTTTTTCAACTTGGGCAATCTCCAATGAAGTCTCCTCGAAGTCTTTAAGAGCTCCCAACTCCCATCCAAGAACGAAGGTGCAGATTTATACAACTGTTATGACAGTCCTGTATTTCTTCATAAAACCAGCAACTTAAAGAATTCTAGAATAGCTCGGATCTCCCTTGAAACTCACTCAAATAACCTAAGACTGAATGCAAATCACAAGTATGATGGAGGCGCATGAACTAAGAACAAGAGACAGGCCTAAAATGCAAGCTTTATATAATGCACAAATTCCAAGACAGCATGAGAAGTACGGCCCAGCTGAAAGGGGCGATTTTCTTTATAAAATCTGATCCTTCAAATTAAAATCTACAAATTTGCAAACATGGGCGCCTAGCCAAGAAGGATGGAATGAAACAATACCCACAATGAATTTTTGTGTCTTTTTTGATTTACAAATAAAAATACGGATCTGCTGTAGTAAACTTGCAAAAACCAAAAACATCTAATATGCCAAAAACTGAATCTACTTGGACAAATGCAGATTACAATGCACAAATCCCAATGCACTCATAAACTAGACTAAAATCACCACTAGTTGTTGTCTTACAAACAAGAAGCGATGCCCGAGCTAGGAGGCCTTCATTCCTCGAAGCAAATCCAGAGCCAAACCGGCAGCATAACAATACTGTAGTCCAAAGATGATCAAATGAGAACCCAAGGCTGTCTTTTATAAGTTTCTGTTGACCTTCCTTGAAACCCTAACTTCTTTTCCAGAGTCAAAACCCTAATCCCAAGACATGGCGTCCTTTTCCAAGCATCTTTAATTTTGACTTCATTAAATTTCTCACTTAAATAAATGCGTCCTCCTTAAGGTTTAGTTTTGACTTTGATAAATTCAATATAATTTTAATATAACCTCAATGATGGTGCCACCCTTCAAGTCCACCTTTTAAAATAACATTAAGTTATTTGACTAGGCCAAGGTGATAAAATAACATTAAAATTATAATGTTATTTTTAAGTGAAATAAGCTCATCTCTCCCAAACTGCATTGTAAAGCATGAAACTGAATACGCCACTTGAGTCAACTGGAGGGGAAAGTCAACTGCCTGAAACCAACCTGTTTACTGCCAAAAATAGAATTTACTAAAAATAGTAAATTCCTGGAAATGCTCATAAAGCCGAGACTAACATACCACTGCGAAGCTCTCTGAAAACCCAGAAAGAATCCACCATTGGAACCACCAACTCCAAGCAAGGACATCCTCAAAAATAGGAAACCCTAATTTTACCTTCCGACTAGCCTACGGGTCTCCGGAATAGGCCAACGGTCATCTGAGAAGATCATGCTCGAGAAGGGGACATTACAATCCGCCCTTCCCAAAATTGCTTGTCCTCAAGCAATACCACCATAACTCCGGAAATTCTACAACTAACCCATACGCAAACAAGTATGATCCCTGGTTCCCAAGTGCGTCTCAGAAAGGACCCACCATGCCGATGCTGCACCACTCTGATCACATCACTGAAAATATCATGCCAATGCTGCACTGACTCCCCTTGTAACTCCAACGTGTTACCATTTATGATACTCAAACTGAAAGATCTTAAAGACCTTAGATGACTGAGATTAACATCAAGTAACGTCTCAAGTCCCTGATCCCCAAGGTCAACAATATCAACCATACCATTGTCAACCACAATTCTAGGCAAGAAGAAAGATAGGCTACACCAATCAAAATCAATCTCCTCGGCATACCTCCACATGGTAACAAATGAAACCATGACTGCAAAAGTGACATTTTCAACTCTTCTTGCAAGGAGGAAAGCTTTCCTTTGCAAGAACTCAACAAACTCAAACTCATGCTTCCACATGAATTCCCTATGCCTCCGTTGATTTATCATGGCACAACTAAGAAGTCTGAAAAAGTTTCTCACACTTCCAACCCCAAGAGTCTCAGAATGCAGAATCAAAGCATTGAACAGGATCTCAGCAGTAGGAATCTCGAAATGCCAAGCCAAGTCGAGCGATGGTCTGCTGCTCCAATTATTTGTACATGAATATGTACCAAGAAACCCATTAGAATGAGTATGGTTTCTTTCCAAATGCTGATTGTGCTCAGCCCACACCACTAATTCTCTCATGTGAAACCATAAATTGTCCATTGAAAGAGATTGGAAGGTTTGAAATTGAATGAACCAGCAACCCAACCAGACTGAAATGGTCAACTTGAAATCTGATTTTATGAAAATCAGCATCCAAGGAGATAGATAGCTGCTGCAAAACTGAAAATCAGCACTCAAAATATCATGTTTGCTCGTATCTACCGCTGAGGATAGACCCATTGAAGATCCCATCACAGCCAAGTACCAATCCTTGTTCAACTTTTCTCTCCAAGACTCCCATTGATCATTGGGAGTGAACTTCAAATGACTGATGAAGAAGGTAACAACATCCCAAGGACAGTGAGTTTGAGGCTCATCACTCCAACAGACCTTCTTGACACATATCAAAAGCGAGCTGATACCATGGCCCCACATCATAAGTAAAGAAGAGTCATTCCGCAAATGGAGAATTACTTTTACTAGAACGCTTTGGGAAATACGTTCTATTTGAATCATCGCACCCTGAAACTCCAAGGAGTACTCAACAGATCTGAATTCGTTGAGAAAGTCAAATTCAAAATCATGAGAGAAGAATTGCTGGAAGGATTCAATGGACCCTTCATCGAACTCCCTTATGAAGTTAGTTACTCTTAGAGAATATGGTGTAAGCATGAAGCCCGATAGGAACCTGACAAGTATCCACATCAGAAAATGAATGAACTCTTCATCAGAGTGCCACTCATCTCTTTGTTGCCAATCAAATTTAGTGACTTCCTTCCACCAAGCTTCTTGATTTTCCACCTCCTGAAGAATGGGGAGACTAGGAGCAGTAGTGAGTTCTTCGTTATGCAACTCATGCATCCCCGTTCCATTGTTAGAAGAAGTGCTAGAACTTCCCTCTTCAACAATGATGTCATAAGAGATTTCCTCAAGACTTGAAATCCCATCATCTACCTCAAAGGAATGTTTCTCATAAGCTCCCTCTTCACCTAGTTCAAAAAGAGGATAGTCAAACACTAGGAAGTCGTTCCTTCCATCTTGCTGCTCCAAATCAGCACTAGTGGTGTTTGACTTTCCGGTGAAACTTTCAAGATCAAACTCTCCTTCAAGATTATCAAGCTCTTTAATCACTTGTTCGATTTCTTCAGCTCTATGTCCATTCTTTCGTTCCTTGGAAAGTTTGAAATCAGCAAACCGACCTTCTGTCTCCATTAATGCTACTTGAGTCACTTCTAACATAGCCTTTGTTGATTCAAGCTCATGAGTAAGCTCATCAACCTTTCTCTCTTTTCCTTGGAAAGCACTAAAGGTCTTCTTTGCAATTTCAACGGTATGATCCCGATCCTTCATCAAATGTATACAATATGATGTCAATGCTTTCAAAGAGTCTCTGACAAGTTGCAAGTTGAGAAGAGCAACTTCATCCTTAACTCTTCTTCTCTCTTCAAGCTGAGCCTTCCAGTAGAGATCTTCAACCAAACTGTGAGTGCGATCAAATTGGGATAGAACTCGCACTTCCCTCTTAAAGGACTCTTTGACTAATTCTCCCCACTGAAGATTATGCAAAGATGGTGGATTGCTGGTTGGCTGAATTTCAAAATCAGAACTTTGTTTTGAGACTTCGCTGCCATCATAGCTGTTCCAGCTTCCGTGTCTTTCACCATCAACTAGAGGAGAGTGCTCAATGTTATGGAGCGGAACACGTTCCACAATTTCTTCGACCCTAAGTTTGCAATCAACTTCAAGCACTGAAAAATCAGATTCGTACTTAATAACACCTTCAAACTCTACATCTTCAAGAACCATATGGTCTTCTAGCTCTTCTTCTTCATCAGGATCAAAGGGAAATTCATCCCACAATAGTTCTCTTTCATACCTTGGTGCCAACACACCCGGATCCCAAATGCTAGTGGGTTGATTAGGATGATCAACGGTACAAAACTTTTTCTGCTCCTCCTGAAGTGATGACTCCTTAACTAAGTCAACTCCCACATAACTTAAGCTGATAACCTCACAATTATTTCTCTCCAATGGCTCAGTTTGCCGCTCCATCCCAAGGTCACCACCATAGTGAATTGAAAAATCTTCATTGCTTGCTGTTTTGGAAACTTCACTATCATTGTCTTCTTTATGAGGAAGTATTATGCTGATGTTTTCGTGCAGAACTTCTTGAGAAGTTGGGACAGCAACTTGAAGAGAATCCATCTTTACCAAATCGTCAACATGATCTGGTATGGACTCTTTGGAATCATTACCATCTTCATGACCATTAATTTTTCCTGCAACATGCTCTAATTTCACTAAAAGTGGTTCCAATTTCTCCTCACATTGATTAAACAACTCCTTAATCAATATAGCAGCACTAGGAGAACCCTCTTCTTCATGTTCGTATGAGTCCAAGAGGAAGGATTGGACACTAGGTGGAATTTCATTAGCCTCATTAATAGTGAGAACAAGAATATTATTCACAGCTGCAATAACATCCTTTTCCTGTTTGCTCCAAGTGGATTGGACGAGGTAACGGAACAAGTGATCGATCTGATTATGCATTTCCAAGTCTATTAGCAAGTTACTTATCCTGAGTTCTGAAAATGTTTTTAAGATAGCAACCTTTCTAGAAAATAGACTGCTTCCAGTTTCATCAAGTTCTTGGAAACTTCCAACAATTCTATGAAGAATCTTCTTCATAGTTTCATCATCATAAGGCATTAGGGGAATCACAATTCTCATCAACTCCATGAGGCAAGAAGTAATCAGCAGCTTGATTTCTTCTTTTGGGTGTCCCAGCCAATAGGGTTGAACTAAAAGGTGAAATGCCGGTGATAATGCCAACTGCATCCATTCAGAAGGTGATTGCTTCACCTGTCTCAAACATTGTTCCAATATTTGAAGATTATTCCTTTCATCTTCCCTTGACTTACATTCTTTGTCAAGTCTGTTTCCGATCTCAAAAAGTGTTTGTTCCAGCTTTATCTCTTCTCTGTTAGCCATGTTTATTTGCCACTTCTAAATTGAGCTGAACTCCGTTCTGACCTCTGGTGTAGAAACTGATTTCTCTATCCTTCAACTGTCAAATGAACTTTATTGGGCACAGGATGGCAGGATCTTGGCTCTGATACCACTGAAATATTCCGAGCCAATTTGTTTTTTTACTTTTTCAAATACCAGATTACAACATTACAATCAATGAACCCGTTAAGGTTAGAAGGTAAACCAAAACGTACGGAAGCAACTCTAACCAAGAATGGCGCTGATGATGGCGAGCATATGGTCAGAGGATCTTCTACCCTAAATGCTGAATGGAAACTCGACGCCAAGTATGTGCTACCCAATCCAGTATGGAGTGAGGGGTGACCATATGACGGAGTGTTACAGAATACTATGCTTAAAGAAATACTGGAAACTGAAATACTCAACACCCAGAATGTGCTTGCTAACCCAGAATGGGAAAGTAGCTACCATAGGGCGGAGATAAATTAAATACAATAACAACTGCTGAAAGTAAAGATGAGCATTACAATATGATAAAGCAAGACTATATTTTGCTGTCAGTACTAGTGCCAGCTTACACTATGAAGGATGAAATCTTGCAAACGATACATATCAGCATATAAATAGAGATGTACAATATTAGTGTATTCCTTTGCTGAGAAGTATGGCTTAAAATGAAAGGTCACTAAATAGGTCCAACCTCCTTTCGACTGGGGCAATTCCCAATGAAGCCACCGCAAAGTCTTTGAGATGCTCTCAACACTCAACCAAGAATGAAGTTGCAGATTTCTACGAACTGGTATTACTGACCTGCATTTTTCATCATATAACCAGCTGTATACAGATTTCTTGATCAGCTTAGAACTCTTTCCTTAAATACACAATTGACGTGGTATTGAATGCAAAACACTATTATCAAGAAGGCGTCCCAACTAACAAGAAACAGCCTCAAAGATCAAGATACTAACTCCTGATTTCTGTTACAAATCTGCACTTTTCATGAATAAACAGCAGTCTAAGAAACCACTCAAATGTTCATAACTCTCACATGCATCAATGGATTGACTTAAAACAAAATGCAATACTCCTTAGGAAGAATGGCGCCTGAACTAAGACACAGAAAACAAACCAAACAGCCTTAGATTATTTATGCACGGATCCCAAAGCAACCAGCAGTGATATGGCTTTAGGAAAGGGCAATTTTCTCTAGAAAATAAATGCAAGCTCTAAAAATTCTGCAAACTGGAGAAGTATGGCGCCTAAAGCCTACAATGAGGATGGGTTAATACCCAGATGCAATCTTTTTGTCTTTTTTGATTTATGATTACAAAAACGAATCTGCTGTAGCAAATAATGAAATTTCATGAAACTCTAATATGCAAAACTGAAACAAGGAAGCTACAAGCTGATTACAATGCACTAATCTCAAAGCAAACTCACAAACTAGACTAAATCACCACTAGTCGCTGTATTGCAAGCAAGAAGCGATGCCCGAGCTAGGAGGCCTTCATTCCTCGAAGCAATCCCAAAGCCAATCCGGCAGCATAACAGTAGCATAGACCAAAGATAATGAAATGATGCTCAAGTCTCCTTTTTATAAGTTTCGGTTGACTTCACGAAACCCTAAAATCCAACTCAATGACCAAGCCCTAGCTCTTTCTTCAAGATGGCGTCCTTTTCCCTTTTAGCTCAATATTCAATTTTAATTAAAATCAACACCTTGATAAATGCGCCCAAATTAACTTGCTTTGACTTTGGAAAATTCATCAAAAAATAAATATATCCTTAATGATGGCGCCACCCTTCACGTCCACCTTTTAAAATAACATTAAGTCATTTGACTAGGCCAAGGTGATAAAATAACATTTAAATTATAATGTTATTTTTAAGTGAAATGAGCTCAACTCCCCAAAACTGCATTCTGAAGCCCGAAACTGAATACGCCACTTGAGTCAACTGAAGGGGAAGGTCAACTGCCTGAGACCATCCTGTTTACTGCCAGAAATAGAATTTACTAAAAATAGTAAATTCTTGGAAATGCTCAGAATGCCGAGATGAACACACCACTGCGAAGCTCTCTGAAAACCCGGAAAGAATCCGCCATTGAAACCATAAACTTCGAGCAAGGACATCCTCAAAAATAGGAAACCCTAATTTTACCTTCCAACTAGCCTACGGGTCTCCGGAATAGGCCAACGATCATCTGAGAAGATCATGCTCGAGAAGGGGACATTACATTATACCATATTTTTACTTACAACCCTACAACACTGTGAATAGTGATTTGCTACAGTGACAAACCCCAATAAATTGCTCACACCAGTTGAAATACTAATTTCTCCACTCTAAATCCGGAATGGGAGGCCTCCTAAGACTAGGGCGCCCCTTTTTGGAGTGATAGCAGCCTCTTGTGAGAGGCGTTTTCTTCCTTTTTTGCTGATGAAACCCTCAAGAGAGGGGCGGCTGGCTATAGCTCCTCAAATCAGTCCCAAAATGCTTCAAAATGCGAGCAGCCCTTAGCAAAACAATGTTGAAGTCGATGGCTGCCAACCCCACTCAGAAATCAGCTCAAAAACTTTGCCAATCAGCTCTTAATGTCTCCAAATGTTCATTCAAATTTAACCCAGCAACCTTTAGGTGGTGTTTCACACCCTCAAGCAACTCCAAATGAAAAACCAAGCCCCCTCCAGGCTTACCCACTGCAAGAAATCAGGAAACCCTAGCCTCCCTCTTTCTCCAAAACCTAACTCGCAAGTCAATGAAGGAAAATAACCAAATGCATGAAGAGGGTTGAACTTTTCCCCTCTAGTTGTATGTTTTTGCATAGAAATTACTATTCATTAAAGTGAGCACTATTCACTTAAGTTATAACATTTTTCACTTTATGAATGAATAGTAATTGAAAAATATAAAGCGACCCCTTCATTTTAAAGACACATGGTCCCTAGGCCAAAGATGGTGGAATAAAAAGTGAGTATCATAAATTTAAGCACAAGTAGCATGCCAAACGCAACAATTCACCCTGCCACCATACTCTGAAGATCAACACTGCAATTTGGCGACCAAGTGCCCGTCCAAGTGACTGTCTATCCAGAACCATTAGCCTACGAGGGTCGACATGATAGGCTAATCCATTGATTTTTTTGAAGACTAGCTAGAAGGGGACATTACAAATTCAGTCACACACACACGTCAGTAGCAGTAATGCTTCTTCGTGGTCCACTCAACAGTCGATATGGTGTTTGTAGAGCACAAAATGGAGGAAAATATCTAGCAGAAAGTAAATCTGCGCCCCTGTAGCTCAGGGGCGCCCTTCAATTTGGAGGCTTAGATTTATTTATTTCTAGTTGTAGATATATTCAATCTCTTCGGAGTTCTGTCAGCTTTCCATCTAGCTATAAGAAAGTCCATTCAAGTTGCAGAACTCTGGCAATCGAAGGCAGAAGCGGGAGGTACGAAGAGTTTGCACGTCACGAGGACTATCAAATTTGCAGTTTTTGTGGCCCTGTAGCTCAGGGGTGCCCTTGAATTAGACCCCTCAGATGTTTGAATTTTCAGAATCCATCTGTGGGGAATCTCTTCTGATTCAGCCCAGCTCCGTGATGCACCTGTTCGCAAGATCATCAAATGTGTTGAGTGACCGTGACAGTGGTTCCTGAGAGCGTGTAAAACTCTAAGAATTCGTCTTTCCCTGGGTTTTTGTGTCTTGTTTTTTTGGGTTTTATGTTTTTGCAAAATTTTTTTTGAGTGTTGTGAAATATATGTTTTTTTCTGTTCTTTTGCAGATAAAATACAAATGCTGGAAAAAAAATGCAAGGAATAACAAGAAATTAAAGAGATAGCAGCACTCCAAATATCTGATTTTATTGATGACTTGCAAAGAAGAACAATTTACAAGCATACTCGAAGAGATTGACAGATGTCAATGGCTGCCATCAAATTGCAGACCAAAAAGCACTTCAAAGATAAATTTGATTCTCCTCATATATGCATCCTTTTCGTCCAAATCTATTGTGGCTGCCTACACTAAGGCTGGGCGCACCCCTTAGTATTTTAATTGAGATTTTTATGACCTTCCTTGACCTAGATCGCCCTTTTTTTGAAGTTCATCTCCTTGCTGCAAATAACACTCAAAAAGTAGGTCGACTCCTTTTTGAAATTGGTGCTGGTAATCACGAATGATTTGCCTTTGATTCTTCTCTTCAATCTAACTCTAAACTCCTATTATGCTCTGAAACCCTTATTTCAAAACTCTAATTTTGCACAATGAGAACCTCTATGTGAAGTACTCCCAAATGCCAAATTCAATGGATATTTCACCACCTCAAATGGCTGCAACACTGAAGAATGTATTGTTCTCCAATGGCTCGAAGAATTAAACCCTTGGCTTCCTTCTCCCAGACAATTTTTCATCAACTCCAAATGCTCAATAGAATGATCTTTCTTTTCACAAGGCTGAAATATATATAATCCGAAGGAGAGGTCGATTTCCTCCAAAAAGCAATTTAATAACAATTAAATGTTATAATATTTGTTTCATTTAACTTTCACCCCTTTAATAACCTTGGAATAGGAGCCTAACATTTAATTGCATAATTGGCCCCCTTTTAATGAAGAATTAACCCCTCGAAGTTATAATATTAAATTATAACTTTATAATATCCCCTTTTATAATTAAAATATTAATTGAGCCATTAAAACTTTAATATCTCCTTCAATATTACATATTTCATCAAACCGACTGAAACTGGGATCAACTTTGTGAATCTCCATACGTCCAAGTGCCTTACTAAAAATAGTAAGGGTCTTTACCATCCGTCTTCTGACTTAGTATAAATAGTAAGTATAGCAAACAGAGCCTTGTGAACATCAAACGAAAGCCAAGACTGGAAAACACTGAACTCTGGAGACGATACAAGCCTCAGAAGACCCTCTAACCATACTTATTAGCCTATGAGGGTTAGAAAACTTAGAATGATAGGCTAATCTCACTGATAACTGATGACTAACTTGTTGGGGACATTACAAAAATGGAGGGAGGATAAACATGAAAATGTTAACCTATACCTCTATAGGTCAAGGGTGCCCAGCCTTTTGGCTAGCTAGATGGGGTTTTAGTAGCCGTTGTCTTCACGAGAGTTGTGCGAAATCCTCCTAGCTATTTAGTGAATCCAACCGTCAGCCCTTGAGATTTGTCAAACGCCCGTGAATAAAGGATCAGTGAAAATTACTGAAGAGTGTAAAGAAGCAGAAAAATGGCTAAGTATGGAAATTACATACTCCCTTGAAAAAGGCGCCCTTCTCCTAGAGGTCTTAGAAGTAGTTTTCTCGCTTCATCACTTCCAGGAACATCTCTTCTAAGTTCTTCTAGCTTCGCAATGAGATCAACGATGCGCGTATTAGAGCACTTTAGCTCTCGGTGTCAAGGGTCAAAGTAGAGCGTTCGCGTGAAAGTTCCAAGTTGCAAAATCATTCTCAAAATGGTAATTGCGTTATTGTAGGCTAGGGGTGCCCTTGCTTTTGGGGTCCTTAACTCACCTTTCAAACGCCTTACATATAGTCATTGGTTGCAGAATTCTTCTAGCTACGCGATGGATCTATCATCCAGTTGATGGGAGCCATCGTTCACCAACAGTGGCAGATTGAAGCACGAGATGGAAAAACAGAGAAATGGCCAAGTCTGAAGACCTGTACATCAATTTAATAAAAGGAAACTTTTATTTTGAGGTATCAAACAAGGTTTTTAGCAGTTATAGCTCCCAGCAGACATTTCATCTTGGTTTTGCTGGCTTCGTAGTGGATATCTTAGCTCAATTCCAACTTCAATCAAGCATTCAAAAATCAAAACTCAACAGAGGCAATCATAACTTTTCGGTGAGCTATAAAGTAGGAAGTTAGCAAAAAATCTCAACTGTTGTTAGGGGACGCCTAGAGAGTCAAATTTGGACTTTTTGGAATCAGTAAATTTTTCTAAGCGCACCCGGATGCAGAGATTTCAGTTAACAACTTAACTCATTAAAATAATATTAAATTTCAGTCATTTGCATGCTAGCTTTAAAAAGGCGGTTTTGCTCAATATTCTAATATTGGCGCCTTTTTTTAATGCTAAATTGCAAATTCGTATGTAAGGGTGAACTGAATATTTTAATATTTTTATTCTTTTGGGACTCCGAGTTAGTGACAGTTGAACAAAGTGGGGTCCAATCAAAACATTTCTTTTGAAATCAGGGTTTTATTCTTGCAGTGGCACCATTAAGCTACGAGTTTATCTATTTATTCAAGATGGCGTTCATATTTTCTCTCACACAGTTGAACATCAAAGTGAATTTTCTCATTTGGATGAGCAAATTCTTTAGCAATCAGTAGTTGAAGGCATCAGAGATACATAGTTGCCGCGAGACTGGTACTGGTATTGGTACGGGAGACTGTTACTGGTACCGGTACGGCATTTTTTTGAAAATAGGAGACGGGGGTACTTGGAGACGCCATTTTTTTTTTAATATAAAAATTAATAATATATAGAAAATCTGAAAATATAATGACATTGAACTTTCAAAACAATAGCAGTAGTAAAGTTTACATAATCATAGTTCCAACTTCTAAGTTCACATTTGACATTTGACATTACATATTCGATTACATATTGAAATTCAAAAATATTGATAGTTCGATTGGCTGATATGCAAACAAAAAACAAAAATCAGAAATCTATCTGATATCTAAATCTCATATCATCTACACCACATCAATATCATCCATGTCAAGGTCCTCAACTATGATGCTCTCCAAATACTCATCACTCTCTAACTCAGGTTCCTCTGCTGGTAGTAGAACTGGGGGTAAATCAATAAGGCCATCTGGTTCAACCACTTCATCCACTATGGCTGCAACATCTTCATCAGGTGAAATTTGGTCCCATTTTGCTGAAGGACCCTCATTGTATGTAAGATCTACATGAGAGAGAAGGCGAAGTGAGCTATGAATGTACACCAGGTTCTCTGCTTTCTTTCACCCCAATCGGTTCCTCTTTAATGAATGAATAAAACCATAAGTGCTCCAATTTCTCTCACAAGATGAAGAGCTAGCTACTTGTGAGAGTAATCTTATTGCAAATGATTGCAATTCAGGTGTTTCACCTCCATGGTTCCACCACCACTCTATAGGGTCTTTCTTTGCTCGCATATCATATAAAGCTTCCACGGAAGAAAAGTCACCATGCCCACGTGAAAACTTATTCCATTGAGTCCTTATAACTGATGCTTCCTCACCTCGGCCATATATCTTTTTTATTGCAGCCCAAAACCCCTTCATTACCTCTCTATCCTCATATGGAGCCCTCTTATTGGTCTCTTCTATATTATGCCATTTAGGATTTAAGGCATAGTGTAATGTCCCCAATTTAGCCCTATGCTCTTCATTTGGATTTAGCCTATTTCTGGGAACTCGTAGGCTAAGCAGAAGCTCAAATCAGAGTTTCCAAACTTCTTGGAGGACGTTTCGTCTTTTTGCGCTTGCACTTGGAAATGTTGAACTTGGATTGGGGGATTCCTTTTGGGTTTTCTGAGAGCTTCACGTTGGTGGTTTTGGTTCGGCATTCTGAGCAATTACATGGATTTACTATTTTTAGTAAATTCTATTTTTAGCAGTTGACTTGTTGACTCCTAATCAGTAGGCTTCACTATGGCAGTCTGTTCAGAGTCCAGACGGTATGGTTGAATTTGGCTTCTGATGCATTTCTATGGTGATATAAGATATTTTATATTATAATGTTATAATTTAACATTATAATTCCTTGTTCTAGCATCATGAATTAATATTGTCTTTAAAAGGGGGACATTGAAGGGTATTTTCACATGGAGGAAATATTTTAATATTTCTAAAAGCCAAATATTGCTCAAGGAGTTTGGACGCCAACTTTGGGTGAGCCAAATATTTTATTTAAAAAGTGAAATTTATCTTCTTAAGCAAGTACACTATCCTGAGGGTGAAGACAAAAGACAAGTCAATGACCTAAAAGAATCTTTGAGGTGGCGCCCTTCTTGGAGGTTTCTAGAAAGCTCTTCTGAAGTTATAAATTGGAGCTTTGGGTCCTCATTTTGATCATCTAATGAATTTGCAAAGTTATGCTGTCGGAATGGTGTTGGAATTGCTTCGAGGAATGCATACCTCCTAGCTTGGCTCTTCTTCTTGCTTGAAAGACAGCAACTAGTTGAGAGGTTTAGTTGTAGTTGGTTTCCTTTCATTGTAGTTGGTTCTTCTCACATTCTGTAGTTGAGTTATTGTATTTTCTGTCAATTTTAGAGTTGCTGGTTTTGTATGGTTGTAGGTTGTTTTTACTCACAACTCAAGAAACAGAAATAATATTGTTCTGGGTACTGTTCCAATCTATTTTCCTATGTAGGGCGACCATATGTGCAAGTTTCTAGAATTTTATTTGAAGTCTATGAATTATCTAAAGTAAATCGCCCTTGCTTGCAGGCAATTTCACTTTGTAAGTGCTTTGGAAGTCGTGCAAAATAAATAGGGGTCTTTGTGAGAAGTTTTTGTGATCCATCTTCATTGTCATCATCATTAGAATGTTTTGCAACTCATTTCAAGTTAAATGAGTGAGTATTGAGAGAGATATGAGCATTTAAGTGAGTTTTGGAGTTGCTGGTTTCACCATTTTTAACTGCAGGTCTGTCATATCAGACTTAGTAAAATTATTAATAGGGCTGGGATTGTTTGTCTTAGTCATATTAATCATTCTGGAGTAGCTCTACATTTCAGCAGTTTGATTATCACTCTAATCCATCGTGCTTGCAGGAGATATATTACATTGTAAGCTGCACAGTAGTACTGTCAGCATTTCCCTTAATCTTGTTTTATCATGTTTTGTAATGCTTATCTTACATTCTGAAGTTGCATTGTATTTCTTATATCTCCGCCATATGGTCGCCTCATTTCCGTATTGGATTGGGTAGCACATACTTGGTGTTGAGTTTGCTTTCAGCACTTGTAGTGGTAGAGATCCTTTGACCATATGTTCATCCATCTTGGACACATTCTTGGTTAGAGTTACCTTTCAGCACAATTTGAGATCCTCTGACCATATGTTCGTCCATCTTGGACACATTCTTGGTTAGAGTTACCTTTAGTTGCATTTTGTTTTAAGGCACTGACGATCCTCTTGCCATATGACAGCCTCTCTCTTGTTGAGATTGAGTGCGCATTCTTGGCAACGAGTTATTTGTAACCGCTGATTTGATTTAACTCACCCTAACAGATTCTTGTTGTCGAGTTGAAAAATTGAAAAAATTGGTTCGGAATATTTCACATAGGCAGCACAATGAAGAGGTGTGTTAAGTTTGTTCCATCTTCCATGTAACTTATCTTCTATCAAAGGATATAGTGAAGGATCTTTTGCATCTGTTATTTGCTTAATTCTTTCGTACATGGAATCTATTTCTTCATAAATTCCCCCCAAACATGGCTTGTCTGAATCTGCAAATTTGATCACCTCACATATGGGCTGAATAAAGTCCACAACAAATTTAACATCAGCCCAAAAACGGTCATCAAGGATCATACCTCTCACATCAACTGCATCATTTGATGTAGATTGCCTCCAAGCTGCCCATGCATCACTAACAACCGTGGAACACAAAGCACCTTTCACTTCAGAAAGATGGTGAAGAAGAATAAAATAAGAAGCAAACCTTGTATAAGCTGGTTTGAGAAGCTCCACCTTGGAAAATTTTCGATAAATAGCTTGTGTTTGGTGATGATTGCATATAAACATTTGAATTTTTCTGCCCTTTTCTATGAGAGCTGAAACCCACTCAAACTTGCCAATATCTTTGAGTGCATTATTCAACGAATGCACACAACATGGTGTCCAAAATATATGCTTATATTTCTTTTGCACCAACATGCCTGCTGCTTTACAAACAGGGGCAGCATCTGTAACAATTTGGACTACATTTGATGCCCCTACCTCCTCAATGCCATCACATAGCTAGCTATAAAGATACTCTGCATTTTTTTCATGCCTCGAACAATCCAATGCCTTCAAAAAATAAGGCCCTTTGCTGCATGTTACTATGATATTAAGTAGTGGACGGTTTCTAGTATCCGTCCACCCATCCATCACAATGCTGCATCCTTCTGAAACCCACACTCTTTTCAATGGTGCAGTTTGTTGCTCTAATCGAATTTTTCCTATATCAATTAGAGTAGTGCGAAGCTTTTCATACATAGGTGGTCTATATCCAGCTGGTGCATTGCTGATTGCTTGGATCATCTCTGTATAGAAAGGTGAACTTTTCTTTGTCGTCGCCCAAGATCCGTCACCCAAGATCCATCGCCCTCTTCAATCGCGTGCGGCAGCTAAAAGCATAGAAGTATGTTTAAAAATTAATATTTTTCGACTTTTTGCCTTCAAAACACGGGGAGACTTCGCGGGAGATGTGATTTTAGGGTTTCGGAGACGCGGGAGACGGCAGGAGACGACATAGAAGTTTCCAGATGAAAAAACGCAGTCTCCGGGTACGGGTGCGGTGTCAGAGACGCGTCTCCGTCTCCGAGACGCGTCTCAGAGGGGGGGAGACGCGTCTCCCGGCTACTATGCAAAGATATCATTTTACAGTTTTCCTTGCAGGTACAAGTCTAGTATAATCAACAAACTTCAAGACAAGATGGTGATTTTGGCAGAAGCTAAAACTTAAAACTTCTATCTTCTGTTTTAATTTCTTCCATTTATTGTCTTAGGTTTTCTTCGCTTGTCCAAGATTTGGCAACTTTTGACAAATCTGATCATCTAGGTTGGTTGTACACGACTTCCTCTACAAAACCCATGTGTTAGAATTTTTCAGGAAAATTTGCTCCACAACTTCAATTCTTGAAGCTTTGATTTTCTCAATTGAAATTCCTTTGCATGGTGGAGTAGAAGTCAATATTTTTCGATTTTGACATTGTGGGTTGTCTTAGAATTATCTTCTCGACAAAACCCATATTTCAGATTTTTTTGGAAAAATTGCCCCTGCTGCCCTCAGTTGCTTTTTTCGGAAAAACTCTTGCATGTCAAGCTAAACGACACTTTTTCACATTTTTGGCATTGTAGGTTGTCTTAGAATCATTTTCTGGACAAAACCCACATTTTAAAATTTTTGGTGAAAATTGCCCTCTGATAGGGGTATTTTTAGCCTCATCAGGTGACATTTCGGCTTTTGGAAAAAGTTGTCAGAATATAGCCAAGTTTACAGTCAACAGGCGAGTTTTTCCGAATGCAGTACACAGATCAAATTCAAGACTAAATTAATTTTGACTCATGACTTCATCGGAACGGTTGATACAGATCTGCATAAGGTGCTTCCAGAAGCTATCTTAGATTTGATTAAGATAAACAATGCAATACTTCAAAACATCCAAGATTCCGGGTTGCTAGAGGTGGCTTCACTCCCTATTTTAGTTCAATGCATAGAATTCGTGATGTCTTGTGTCAAGCATTACAATTCTACTACTCGCGCAATCCAATCAGCAGATGGATGGGTGATTTGTAGTCTCAAGCCCCAGAACATTGAAAGGTGTTTTGGTATTCCTCAAAATTCGAACAGTTTGGTCATTACCATGGACTAGTGTGAAAGAGCATTCAATGCTGATAAGGACTTGTGTCAGAACAAAATGGCAGAAAGGTGGTTGAAACAAAAGAAAAACAAATTGCCAAGTAATGTGGGTCGCGGAGAATACGAGGATGAGTACGCGATTTTGATCACTCTTCTCAATCGCGTTTCCGGTCATGCAGATGCAAAGAAATTCCAGCCCTGGATGTACTACATCATTGCCCAGATCATCTCGAGGTGAGGGCATTATGACTAGGCCTCTCTTATCAGCGACATCCTACATAAGCAAATTACCGGTTTCCTAGTTGCCCACCAGTTTCACATGTGTTCCTATCTCATATAGTTGACTGCCTATCAGGGTCAGTTTAGAGGATTGAACACAATGGGTATCCTAAGTGTTCAGAAAGTTTACCAATACTATGATCAGCTTGAGTTCACAAAGTCTGAGTGACATTTCAAGCGTGTGCAAGAGGCTTTCTTCATGTACACAGTGAGAAACCTAGACCGGGAATTGCATGTTTGTATCTCAGCGGTTGCCAGAGCAGCAATGGTAGAATGGGCGGATTGGTTCATTCAGTTCCCTACATACACCTACATCCGCGCTTACGGATATACAGGAAATCCAGCTATGCTACCTCGCTATCCTTCGGATAGGACAGTTTTCATGGAGTTCCTGAGGCAATTATATGATGTTCATCTACGTTTGCGCCACAAGCGTAAACCAGCTGCCAACTTTCCATTTCAAATGGAAATCTATTGGTGCAGGACAGCAGTTGATGCCAAGGCTGCAGGACAGGAGTTGGAGAAATAAAAACTCAAGTACCTTGTTGATGCACGCACATATGATCCCTGGGGTCATTATTCATCATGCCTTGGTTGTCGCCCTTACCACAAGCCTACAATGGAGGATTATTGCATTAACTGCGAAGATGACTTCGAGGTGCGTCGTCGCAGCTATAGCAGATTCTCTCTCGCACAGATTTTTGTCTTCATGTTAGAAGATGTGGGAGGATTGTTAGATGATGATGGGGATGTACTTCCTCAAATTTTCAGAGAACAAGTTGATACACAACCACTTCCTGCTATCGATTGGTTTGCCAAAGAATATTCATCTGTTGAGGAGAGATTGAGTAGTGTTATTCAGAACAACATACTCTACTTTGATAGCAAGAAGACCAGGAGGGCAGTCATGCCAAGGATAGAGCCGCCACCGGTGGATGTTTCACTGCCATCCTTGTCAAAACCAAAGCAAAAGAAGAGTAGCCCTCCTAAGAAGAATAAAGTGCCTAACAATTCAAAAGGGAAGGCACTTGTTATAGAATCGCGTGTGGAGCTAGTCAGGGATACAATTCAGAGCACACCAGAGCCCGAGGTTCAACCTCGCATGCCATCACCTACACCACAACAGTCTCCAATTCCAGTTCACATTGATTTGGACTTAGACACGCCACCTCGTAGTGATATCTCTACACATTCACACTCATCAGAGCCTCTTATGAATAGCATAGAACCTTCCAGTGAGATTAGTCGGGACTCGTCTTGGCTTGAGAATCAACTAGGTAGGAAGAGGAGGCAGCCATCTTATGTACTTGATCATTCAGATTTTGATCATGTCTACCAGGATGCGCCAGATAAGAGGATCAAGAAACAAGTTCATGTAGAGAGGAACACTGACAAGGAGATCATCGTAGAGACTGTTGCACCTCCAGAGGATAAGAGCCTAAATGAAGTAGAAGTTCAAGACTTTGAAGTAATCAGAGTCAACCTTGGTAGAAGCACACGCCAAACAAAGGTTGATCTCCTACAGGTTGCAACGGATAGCGCAAAGGATAGAATAATGAAAGACGGAGAAGACAAGGCAACCCTCAAGGCTGAAATCTAGCAACTTCGTCAATATATCTCTAACCTTATGCATAGAATGGAAACTGTCACCGCTTCACTCCCTAAGGTGCTAGAGCCACCAGCAGAGCTGAATCAGCTTAATCGGCTGGTTGTATATGGGAAGTGTTTGGTAGAATGGATGGAGGATTCATCACTTGAGGTCGTTTTGTACTTGCAGAGTTATATCAGTTAAGATACAATGCCCGTGAACTCCGTCTACGCATCCAGGATGAGGAGTGAGACTTGGTGGTTGAGAAACCTAGAGATGAAATCATGATCTCTCACCTGAGGATGGCATACGACTCAGTCATTGATGAAGAAGACAAAGAGGCTATTTTTACTTGGAGGACACAGTTGATCTTCAAGGAAAAAATACAGGATACACTGACTTCAGAGTTGGCTGAGAGTAGAGGGCACGTGACTAGTGCATTTCGGTACATGAGAACCTTTGTATCTCAAGTTCCATGCTGGTATCAACATGAGGATGGTGAATATGTCGAGCTTACTGATGTTCAATCATAGTTGCAGATGCTCATCCATGGTATTTTCAGTGGGGATTTTGTTGGCTATAAGTTAGATCAACTTACAGTCATGTCAGCGCTATTTGATGAGGTGATTAAGAGTAGAGGAGAGCTTTAGAGCCAGATCACAGGCGGTGAGGAGATGCTGCGAAGACACAGTGTGCTACGACAGAGTATCAGTGCTCCAGATAGTGATATAGTTAACAACCTCATGGAGGGGTTACTTGCTTGAGATCACAGCCAGTGAACTCCAGGTCTCACCTTTGAAGATAGACATCAGACACAACAGTTAACTCAACGCTTCTTTCCGAGTTAACTTCTTGTTGCACATCTCATGCTATGTCTATTTTGGAATCATCCCTGTACAGTTTGAGTTTTCTCTTAGTTTTCATTTCAATAAGGATGTGCATGCTTGCACATGTCCATTTAGTTTAGTCTTGTTTCGGTTAACTAATGGTAGCTTTCCAGTTAACTGTATAGTTTCCTTTATCAGGGTTTAGCAATAAAATCTTGCATGCTTGCAAGACTGTAGTTGACTCAAGGTGATTTTAAGGTTCCCTACACCTTTGATGTCTATAAATAAGAGCTCTTTGCGCATTTGTAATTAACTTTTGTACGAGATAGTAATATATGCTGTGCCCACCTTGCCTATAATATTGTTGATTCTGTATCTGTTCACGAGCTTTTACTATGATGATGAATTGTTGCGCCACCTTGCCTTCATGTTATTGTTATGGTGATTGCTTACCTTAGTTAAATATAGTGGCTAGTTCGATCGTTTATTGTATGCATGTTGTGCCTATGCAATTTGCTGTTTTAGTTGGCTATTCTATATTTTGTTTCTAATAAGCCTATTCAGATGATGCAAATAGATGTGCCACCTTGCCTTAATGTTGTGAATCTGTACCTAAAGCTTATCGTTTGATGTGTGTGTTAATAAACTTCTTCCCAGCCAAGCAAATAGTTGTGCCACCTTGCCTTCACGTTGTGAATCTGTACCTGAAGTTTATCATATAGAACATTCCTGCTCCTTTTTTCTCATGCTTTGTTTTCTTGAGGAGAATTGGATAGATTAAAGCTTTAGTTTAGTTGTAGTTAGAGATCTTCGAAACCAGAAAATCCTTAGCTGCAACGTTCTTGGTTTTCTTAACCTTGTGCCTCTTCTAGCCGAGAACAAAAAGATAGGAGTTAGTTTACTTTTTCACGCAAATCAGCACTATATGAGGGAGCTTCCCCTCCTAATTTGAAGAGCACTCATTACGCAGTGTGCATAGCTGTCCGTACCAACTTGCACTCCAGAGGTGTTAGTTGTTACGCCAACAATCACCAAAGAGGAAATTAATAAAGAGCTTCAAAAGTTGGCCTTTTGAGCCTCTAGAAAAATGTTGAATAGAGATTTATTGTAAAATAGCAAGTAGAACACTTCCCCAAAGATTAAGAGAATATTTTTCTATCAATTATTTTCAATTGGACATTAACTCAAAAAAGAGCCTCAAAAAATGTTCTTATTTTTTATAGATACATCTTGTGTTTTTTCCTTCTAGCATTTGTGTGAATCAAAGTATGTTAGGAAGCAATTCAGATCAATAATTAAAAATTGTCTTAAGATCTTTTCCTCTTTCCTACAGACAATTACAATAACAATGGAAATTGACCCATGTTTGCATTTTCTCATCTCACTTATAAATTTTTAGTTTTCATTTATTTTAATTAAAGAGAGGTCACAATATTAATGCTTAGAAATCCTTTCTTTCTCTATAATAATACATAGACCTACTAATGGTTGATGAGCTTGAAGAATGAACTTATGAAAGATAGGTATGGTTTGCAATAGTTATCCCAACATTTCTAAGTGGCAACAATACAAACCAATCCAAAATTCAATCTCTTGTACATAGTTTGTAATACAACTTTTGGTCGTATAGTATATACACTAGTCAACAACACTTTGTATCAAGCTGGATTATTTTACTTGAGCCATTCCAAGCCTATGTTAGGTTGCACCCTATGGTTCCAATGAATGAAGAATGTAAAATAGGTTCAATGAATCCTATAGGTTGAAAAATGCTATCTCTACAAATAGTTTCAAGAAGTTGAATTTCACAAGCACTCTTGGTTTAGGTGGGGTTGGGTCCATTTCTATACTTGGTCACAAGGTCGAAAGCCAAGGGGTATGAAATTTGAACAATATAGTTAAGTAAAAATTAAAAAGTCTCCTTATTACCACAAGAGAGGCCTAATTTTCCAAGTTGGAATGCTTTCTAGGATAAGACCAAAAAAATCACCTTTTACATATGGGAAAGGAACTCAAGTTGCTGGAAATGTGAATTAGGTTATGTGATGGGATTGAAAGCTTGAAAGGAAATGAGGATGGGAAGGTTTTTCACATAAAAAGGCATTGAAAAACATGTGGACATGCACAAGACTCAAGTACAAATAAAGAAATAAAGTTATATTAATGTCCCAAATAACCAAAGTAGGCCAATAGAACTCATAAATGCTTTCACTTATAATAGAGTAGAGGGGTAAAATGACCTTAGGTTATGAATGTAACTAAAATACTTAGGGCTAAAGAAAAGAAAATAAAGCAAAGGGATGGTAACCAAATGTGTTAACACCAAACCATCCAAGTACAAGTATAGATAGCCATGTGAGGGAAGTGTTTGTCAATGGAACACAGGCTTATGAAAATCATAATGGGAGATTGCCATTGGGAACTAGCACTCAATTTTACCCATATGAATTTTTTGTATTAGGTCAAGTTGAAAGCAAACATCTATTGTTTTACCAATAACAAGTCATGTTTTCAGTCTTTTCTATTTTGGTTTGTCTTGTCACCATGCATTATTTTCTAATCTTTGTAGGATTGTGGAATAAATCTAGTATGGAAAAAGAAGGAAATTCTTAATGTAGAAATATTATAAGGCTAAGATCAACAATGCATCAAAAAATTCTAAGTACAGTGTTGAAGGGTGCACCAAATGTTAAAAAATGCACTTCACAATGGCATATTTCAATTCCAATACATAGGTATGAATATGGGGGTTAGGCACATGCTTCAGCATTAAAAGATCTTTTCAAAAGCAAGATTAACAAAGGACCTTTGATAGGTGTACGCTTACAAATTAGTTGCATCAATGAAGAATGAAATGCATCAAAAAGATGAAGACAAAGTTGACATGTTCCTTTTTCGAAATTAGTGCCATTTTCCGTAGGCTAAAGGGTAAAACAAGGGAAATGATTTTTAATATTATTTCAAGTTGGGCCAGTAATTTTATATTTTAGGGGCAACTTATTCTAATCTTATTTTATTTAATTAAAAATGTATTTAAACACTTAATTATAAAAACATATTTTCAAATACTTTGGAATGAAATTATTAATAATGGTTCTGATTGGGAAATGTTTAAAAGGAGGGAACATAGCTTCATTTGTATCTAGCATTCACTTTGGCATTTTACTCGTTTTCTAGATTGAGCATTTCGTTCATTCTACTCATCCAATGATGAAAATCCTTAGATTGTGTAATGTCCCCTTCCTAGTGGCCATCGTAGTGTTTAGTTAGCCTTTTCGCTCCCGAAGGCTAAATGGAGAAATAAGGGAGAAATTATTAAATTAATTATTTTACAAGGTTATTAAATAAATTAAAAATCAAAAGTAACCTTATATTTAATTAATTTAATATAGTGACTCGAAATAAATTATTATTATTATAAAGTCACTAAAATAAAATCAAAGAATATTGGAGAAGCTTCTAGATGGCCACCCTATACTTGGTGAGAAAAGAATAAATAGATGGGGGTTGGTCATTGTTTCATCATCCAGGACATTTTACATTGACTTTGATTATGCTTGTTGTGGAGGAGCCTTGTGGTTTTTGTAGAAAAGAATTGAAGGTTTTTGGGTATGAAGTATCCTATTGATTTGCATAACTTAGGTAGTGAAACTATCTATTGAAGGGTTGCAGCTGATTGGACGAGTTACTTCAGACTTCTCATTGCATCAAAATTAATGGCCAAAGGCCAATTTTGAAGGAGTTCAATTTAGTTGTGAAGGAGATCATTTTGCAGCTTGAGATTACTTCAAAGCATCAGCAATAAGGACGATTTTGGCACCATCCATTATTCTGATATAGTTTTTCAGTCATTATACCAGCTTGTGGAAGTGGCACGATTTTGCTCATGGAGGATCCAATATGCATCGATTTTTCCTTCTAATGGGAGTGCTCCATTCTTGGGGACTATCCAATGAAGTTTGATGCTGATTAGAAGACAAGGAGGCTGCGAACTATTTATTTTGATCAATTATATTAGAAACAGAGGCGGCTGGTTGAGGACTTCGATTTGGTTGGAAGGGAGTCCATTTTGCATATTTGGTGTTTGCTACATCATCTCCTATCAAGGGCGCATCTTGTAACTAGGTTCTTCTACAATTGTTTGCATCCATCATAGGATATAAAATAGTTTGCATATCAGTTGTAGGTGCATATTTGTTATCAGCATTATCATATATTGGAAGTGTATTGTAATGCCAAGAGTCTTGGCCTTTTTATATCAGCATTGTATTGGACATTATATTTCAATAAAGGAGATATAAGTTGATTGTCATATATTGTTGTAAATGAGCATGTTATTGTTAATGATACTGAGCAGCTTCGGGTTCATCCTTCCAGCCTCGAGTAAAGTCATAAATAAATGTAGCCTATTGGCTATTTATTTACATGTGAGAATAAATGAGTATGGGCGCATCTCTTTGTAAATAATATATTTATTATTCTGGGCCGTCCTTCTTTGTAAATTATATTCATTGATTATTGTATCTTGGCCGACTTGTTCAAATTGTAATTTATGTTGAGGCCGACCTTGTGAGATCTCTTATAGCCATGTATTTATAAGAGACCACTTCTCTCCTTGTTACATGAAAAAGCAAGTTCATTTTCTCTCCTTCATTGAAGTGCGAATTTTCTCCAAGAGTAGATTGCGAATTTCTGTAAGTGCAGATTTAGGTATCAAGGGAGGACAGATTATTATCTGTTGTGCATCTAGTGTAGGTGCTGAATATTGGCCTTGTGATTGGCCTCATTGTAAAGCGAATTGTTGCCATTATTGATATATAAAAGAGAGATCTTTGTTGCTGGGTTTTTTCTCCCTCAAGTGGAGGGTTTTCCCAGGGTATCTGTTGTGTTATTGTATCTGATTTGAATTTATTTCTGTGCATGTAAATCTGATCATAAGTTTTCAACATGGTATCAGAGCGGGTTTTAAAGAAGATCTTGATTAGATTTGTATAAGCAGCTGTGAAGATCGATTGAGATTTGAAGCGCCAAGATCCTGTGATATTATAATTTGTCTATGCTATTCTTTATCTCAATCAAAGTCCTTCTGTAGCCACCAGATGAGTCTGATGGACATATTCATTGAAAGGAAGTAACACGGATAACTGATGTTCCATCACATCTCTAGATCTGGGTGACATCGAAGAAGGCGTCTTTCTCAGGGAGTGTTCCCATCCTTGAGTCGGCTAGTGTGAGCGGACTTGTTCAGTGTTTCTCTTCCGCACATCATTAGTGTTCCACCTTGAATCGGGCATCATTCTGCACACTGTCATTGCTTCAGTCATCGCATTCAAGGAAGGTCATCATAATGTATGTCCTTCGCTCAGGTAACTCAAGTCTGAGGAGTCCACACTTCCGAATATTTGAGGAAATTCTCTCGCCATAATGGAAAGAAATGAGTCGCACATAATCTGAGTATCGAGTTCCTGTGGAGTTTAAAGATCTGACATTGCCTTAAAGATAACGATAGCAGGACCTTGAGTATAAGACGTCTCTACATACTACATTGTCATCAAGGTTGAAGCCGTGAGGTTGAAGCCACTGGTCTAACTGGACATTCACAGATCTATTTCCATATTCATCGCACAGATCATACACGGGATCAACAGGGTCTAGTTTTGTGACATTACAGAGTGTTCTTTGGTTTGAGCTTAGAAGTTCCTATCTGGTGCACACAACGGAGGTATTCCATTATCTAGTATACACGTAGGGCCAACACTCTGACATCTTGCTCGCGCACCTCCTTGAGGCAAATCTCCAGCTTGACGCGATAGAGCCTCGACTCTCATCAGTGCTGTCCATTGTCTACCACGGGAGCTGAGCCAAGTCTGTGCGCCGTCACCAATCTTTGGAGTTGCGAGTCATATCACCATCGGATCATATTGGGACTGAGATGGAAATGTAGTTCGGCTAAACTCTGTGCCTTCTAGTTCTCTGGCCGTCATTGGGACGGAGTTATTTGTGAGCCCAAAGACATCGATTTGGTTGAACACCAGTTAGTGTTAAGTCTGCACATAGGTATTGGCTCTGCTTCGGGATTACTGAGTATGCAATTCGAATATCCCTCTACTGGAAAACTCATGAAATCCGAGAATTCCGAGATCTATTCGTCTAGTGGGTTGTCTTCAATACTAGGGCATCTGGGAAGTATCTTCCTTTATTTCTGGGCGCTCATATTTCTTCTGCGATATTTGGAGAAGCATTATTCAATGCGATAGCTATAAGGAAATCTCATACTGGTTTATGTATAGAAATCATGAGATCACATTGGGAAAGATCGCGATTTACTATCGCCAAGCTCCAACAGTACTAAGTTGGGTCTCATGTAATCAGCAAGAGCAGTACCATTGCCAGTCAGGTTTCTTCTGTCAACCATAATCATGTAGATGTCGAGCAACTCATCTGGTTGGGCATCAATGGTCTTTACGACCTTGCAGTCACGAGTTCATCCTGTCGACAGATCAAGCTGCTAATGGATGACATTTGAGTTTGATGACTGCAACCATTAAGATAAGTATTCTTGTGTTCATTGTGCAAATCTGACTTTGGCTACTTGAATCATGTTGTCTGGTCATCGAGTTATGCATATTAGATGATGATTCTACACAAAGTTGTTTCATTACGAGTTGTTTCATGCTAATCTTTGAGTGTGACTCTAAGATGAAAAAGATAATTGCATGTTCACATCGATATCTTCCTCCATGTTCATGGACTACGATGGTGCCTTGAGAAGGCTAGTCCTATATTGAACATGCTGGCTGCATATAAGGAATCTATAGTTGTGCAGACTGTATTTTGTTGATACTGGGTTTAGCACTCTCAAGAGGAGCAAAAGATGAAAGCAGGATATATCAGAATTCAATAAAGATAAGTTTCCTTATCCCTTCATTCTGATTCCTTGATGTATTTCTTTTTTTTAGGTTGATATTGTTCATAAATTCTCATGTATCCATGCTATAACCTAAGATAGTAAAACCTGTATGTTTCTAGCCTTGACATTTCTTTGGATAATTATAAATTGTTTGTAATCTCTCTCTATATCACTTCCAGGATGGATCTAGGAGCAAGAGAGTGATGAGAGATTCCTTAGCAAGGAAAAACTTAAGGCATCTTATGAGGAAGACATGCCAACCAAAGAAATGGTCAAGCATGAAGTCACAAATTGCAGCCATGGAACTGAGCTGGTGGTTAGAGGGAGTTCACTTCCAGAAGTCTTCTTTGCAATCTCTGAAGCAGGGATCAAGAGGGAGTGTTGTAACTCACTGAGAAGAAGTGAAGATTACTGTATTGCACAGCTGCTAAGATCATAATTGATCAAGACTATAATCTGGATCTGTCAATGGTAGCTCTGCAAACCTATTCAGAATAGTGAGACTTGGAATGAGGTCAAGGAGGACTATCCTGAACTCTCTACAGCACCAGAGGTGTGCACTGGAAAACATTAATCTAAGTCAAAGTGTTGCAGGAAATCTTGGGCGAAGAGGTCAAAAGGTTGATACAAGTGTCTGAAGATTCAGAGGGAGCTTGCTGAGCCTGAAGATGGTAATCTTGTTGCAGCTAAGCATATCCTGAGATACTTGCGTGGCACAGTTGGATATGGATTGAGATATTCTTCAGGTTGGGTCTGCTATGACTCTCTGGTGTAGCAGGAAGCAGTCTTCAGTAGGACTAAGTACAACAGAGGCTGAGTTCATTGCAGCTTGCATGGCAACTCGAGAAGCAGTTTGGCTTCGTAAGCTCCTTGCAGGATTGTTTGGATAAATCAATGGAGTCTTCTATTATTCACGGTGAGTTGTGTGAAACCTTCTATCAATCCTGTGTTTCATGACAGCCCCAAGCATGTTGAGATCAAGTACCACTATATCAGAGATATGGTACTGCGGAAGGCTGTACAGTTGAGGTACATTAGCACTGATGAGCAGACGGCGGATATTCTCACCAAGCCTCTCGCCAGGATAAAGCTTGTATACTTCCGAGACAAGCTTGGTATGGTGGAGAATCCAGCCTTGACTGAGTATGAGTCTCAGTATCAGTAAGCCTTGTTTAATGAGTTCTCTATGAGAGAAGTTCGAGGTGAAATCCCTTGTTAATGCACTTTCTTCTGTGACGGAAGAATTTGAGGTGAAAGCCCTCATTTCCACCCTCTGAGCTGAGTCATGGTGGATGTCATGTGTGCGACTCCATGACATTTATTGTACTTGTGTTTCACCCTCTGGGAGAGCCATGGTGAAAGTCACGTTGAGGTGACAGCATCACGCAAGTGATGAACACTAGTACTTACTATTGCACTTTCTTCTGTGACGGAAGAATTTGAGGTGAAAGCCCTCGTTTCCACCCTCTGAGTTGAGTCATGGTGGATGTCATTTGTGTGACTCCATGACAACATCACGTGAAAGAGTCCGTGATGATCTTCTTGTACTTGTGTTTCACCCTCTAGGAGAGCCATGGTGAAAGTCACGTTGAGGTGACATCACACAAGTGATGAACACTAGTACTTACCATGTGATGGTTGATATCAAGACGATATCTAATATCGCATTGAGGTGATATTTCTCTCCTTATATCTAATTGCAGGCAATGATGGCTGATGGACTTCATACTGAGATGATTTGTATTGTGTAGCTGGAAGTTCTCTCCCTAGCTGAGAGGGAGTGTTAATGATACTGAGCAGCTTCGGGTTCATCCTTCCAGCCTCGAGTAAAGTCATAAATAAATGTAGCCTATTGGCTATTTATTTACATGTGAGAATAAATGAGTATGGGCGCATCTCTTTGTAAATAATATATTTATTATTTTGGGCCGACCTTTGTAAATTATATTCATTGATTATTGTATCTTGGCTGACTTGTTCAAATTGTAATTTATGTTGAGGCCAACCTTGTGAGATCTCTTATAGCCATGTATTTATAAGAGACCACTTCTCTCCTTGTTACATGAAAAAGCAAGTTCATTTTCTCTCCTTCATTGAAGTGCGAATTTTCTCCAAGAGCAGATTGCGAATTTCTGTAAGTGCAGATTTAGGTATCAAGGGAGGACAGATTATTATCTGTTGTGCATCTAGTGTAGGTGCTGAATATTGGCCTTGTGATTGGCCTCATTGTAAAGCGAATTGTTGCCATTATTGATATATAAAAGAGAGATCTTTGTTGCTGGGTTTTTTCTCCCTCAAGTGGAGGGTTTTCCCAAGGTATCTGCTGTGTTATTGTGTCTGATTTGAATTTATTTCTGTGCATGTAAATCTGATCATAAGTTTTCAACAGTTATGTCATTCATGATCAACTTAGTAGTATGCATGCCAAGTGTTCGACAAAATGCCAATTGGCTGTAGATGCATTTTTTACATATAGTATTCATATATTTGCATATGAAAATCCAAAAAGAGAATTGGATTGCATTTAGATTCTTGTTTAGACATCATAGAAGTCCTTTGAAAGCATTTTAATCATCTTAGACATCATTTCAAGCAAACAACATCAAACTGAAAATCAAAACAACAAGTAAAGACTTTGCATACCCAACTGTTTGACAAAATTACAAAGGAAATAATTTGAAGTGTTTTGAGTCAGATTGGGTTAGACTCATTACAGTGGTATCATAGCAGCTTCCTACCATCCTTTGGGTTTGAAATTAGCTCCATTGATGCACTAGAGTGACAGATACAAGAGGTATACAACAAGCGAAGAAAGAAAACAAAAACAGTGGCCACAACCACCTGAACAAGACACCTTATCAGCTGCTATAGCAGCAAGGCAGCGTGCAATTGGTTCATCTAGCACTATGGGGGAAGAGGTGAAGGTAGTCCCCTCAAAAAAAGAGGAAGAAATGATGAGGAACAGGAAACACGGGAGCTCTTTAGACAAATGGCTACAGGGCAGCAGTAGGTAGCAATTGCTATACAGGCACTTATGACACAGTTACAACAAATGAACACTCAAGGGAGACAAAACTGTGATCTTGATGATAACAGGAGTGTGGTTGGAACACCTCGAGGCCAACAAACACATTCCCGTACTATAGATAGACCTACCCGTCCCACTTTCTTGGGAAATGAAGGGGAAGAGGAAAATGTGGAAGAAGAGGGTGAGCCAATGTTTGCTAATAATCTTATGGCAGCAAACGATGAATGGGAATTGTTGACACCTGAGGTTAGAGAGCGCATCACCTTTGACAGAGTCCTGAGTCAAAGAAGAGAACACTGCAGAGATAGACAAAATCGAAGACCAAGGGGCCAAAACAAATAACTTAAACAAGCTACCAACAAACTCACATTGCCTACCTTTCATGGTAGTGGGAAGATGACATCTCAATCATGGGTACACAAGCTAGACACATTCTTGAAACTTCGACCCATGATAGAGGAAGATGCAATTAAGTATGCCACTTTACATTTGGAGGGGGTAGCACATGAATGGTGATATCATGGGATGGTCACACTGCAAAATAGTAGCATTACTTCATATCAGGAGTTTGTTAACAGGCTAGTTGAGCGATTTGATAAGGATTCAGAGTCATACTTCCGTGACTTGGCTCAGCTCAAATAGGTTGTTAGTTTGGATAGCTACATTAGTGAGTTTCAAAAGATTTTAGTCATGGTTCCTAACATATCTAAAAGAAGAATTGTGGTGCTATTCATTGAAGGTTTATTGGAACCATTGAGAGGGTGGATAAAGGCATTTGACCCACCAACCTTGCAAGAAGCAATCACAAAGGCAAGGAATATGGAACTTGCAGCCCCACAAAGCAAGTTCTTGTCAAAGAGCTCTTCTTCATACAAGGACAACAAATCATTCTCCAAGAAGAAAAAGGGAAAACGTGATGAAAAGGGGAAGTCAACAACACCTATGGATATGGAGACACTTAATGATTTGCAAAAGAAGTTGTGCTTCTATTGCAAAGGGCCTTACGATGAGAACCGTGATTGCCCTTTGAGACCTAAGGGCAAGGCGAATAAAATAATGTGGGCTTTTTATGAGGATTCAGAATCTGAAAAATCCGACGAGCAAAGTAGTCATGATGAATCTGAGCCAAAACATGAGGAAGAAAAGGAGAAGGAAGAGAGTGAAGCAGAGATGAAACTTCAAGAGGCACATCTTACTAGTATTCAGCGTGAAGGATCATTCAGGATACGAGGACTCTTGGCTAGACAAAGGATTATCATTCTACTTGATATAGGTGCCACCCATAATTTCATTGATGCTAGATTGGTTGAGAGATGTGGGATTTGCACTGAGGAGTTTGAAGGAATAAGGGTTAAGGTTGCTAATGGATACACTCTTAAGTGTGATAAGATGATTCCAAATCTTCCCATGTGTTTGAATAACTATGAATTCAAGGCATATTTTTATGTGGTCAACATGGGAGATACTGGCATGGTGTTAGGGATGAAGTGGTTATGTGACATAGGTGAGTTCACCCTTAACCTTCAAGAGATGGAGATGAGATTTAAGGTGGACGGGAAGACTCATGTGCTTAAGGCCATCAAAGATACTAGTTGTAGGATGATATCATTCAGGAGGATGGAGAGACTTATGCGGCATGATATGGTTGAGTGGGCAACAAAGTGTGTTTTGATGCCAACACAAGGGGAACAACAGAAGCTAGTCTACCATTTGGATATTTAGGAGTTGAGGATTAAGCATGGGAAGGTATTTAGTGATATTCCACCTGGTAGACCTCCAGACAGAGGGATTGAGCACATAATTGAGTTGGAGGAGGGCGCCAAGCTCGTGATTGTCACGCCCTACAGGCACCCTAAGCGGCTTAAGGATGAAATAGAAAAAACTATTAAGGAGTTGTTGGCTATGGGACATATCAGACCTAGCAAGTCCCCGTTTACCTCATTTGTTGTGCTGGTTAAGAAAAATGATGGTACTTTGCGGATGTGCATTGCTTACAGGCTGCTGAATAAGAGGACAATCAAAAATAGGTATCCTATCACTAGGATTGATGAGCTGATAGACGAGCTACATGGTGCTCATTACTTTTCGAAAATAGACTTGAGATCAAGGTATCATCAGATTCGTGTTAGGGAGGAGGATATTGAGAAGACAACATTTTGTTGTCATTGTGGGCATTTTGAGTTTGTGGTTGTGCCATTTTGGCTAACCAATGCGCCTGCTACATTTCAATCCACGATGAACAGGTTTTTTCATTCATAGTTGAGGTGGTTTGTGCTAGTCTTCTTCGATGACATTTTGGCGTACAACAAAACATGGGAGGAGCATACAACAAAACATGGGAGGAGCATATTGCCCATCTAGATGCAGTATTGGATATTCTTGGCAGGGAGTCCTTGTACGCCAAGGAATCCAAGTGTGATTTGGGCATGACAGAATTGTTGTATTTGGGCCACATCATCAGTGCTGAGGGAGTGTGTATGGATCCTGACAAGGTTAGGGCTATTATAGAGTGGCCTACACCTGAGAGCCTTACACAACTTAGAGGATTTTTGGGTCTATGTGGCTTCTACTACAAATTTGTCAGTGGATATTCACGACATGCAACACCACTTACGGACTTGACGAAGAAAGGGGCATTCATTTGGACTGCAGAGGAACAGGACTATTTTGAGAAGTTTAAGAGGTTGATAACTACTTGCCCAGTTCTTGCATTGCCAAATTTTTCTAGACCTTTTGAGCTATGGTGTGATGCTTCAGGTGAGGGGATTGGTGTAGTCCTTATGCAGGACAAGCATCTGATAGCGTTTGAGAGCAAAAAATTGCGGGGTCCAAAGAAGAGCTATAGTATCTATGATAAGGAGATGTTGGCCATTATGCATGCATTGGCCAAATTCAGGCAATACCTTGTGGGTAGCAAGTTTGTTGTTAGGACAGATCATAATAGTTTGAGGTATTTCCTAGGATAGCGGGATCTCAACGACCGTCAATAGAAGTGGGTGAGCAAATTTCAATCATATGACTTTGACATTGCCTATGTCAAGGGAACTCAGAACGTAGTTGCTGATGCTTTGTCACGTCGTCCACATTTGAGCTCTATGGTGGAGATTTTAGAGGATTGGAGACATTTGATTGTGGTAGAATATGCCAAGGACTCATGGGCTTCTGGCATTATTGAGGGGTTAGTACAGAACAACAAGTATTCAGTTGTAAATGATCTTATCATTTACAAAGGGAGGATCTTTTTGACCCCAGGATCGGAGATGAAGAACACTGTGATGAGATCCTTTCTTGATACACCTATGGTAGGACATCCTGGATATTTCAAGACTTATAGGTAGATTTAGGAGTGCTTCACTTGGAAAGGGCTCAAGTCGGATGTTCTTCAGTATGTGAGAGAGTGTCCTGTTTGCTAGCAGAATAAATAGGAACACACATATCCTCCGGGCTTACTACAGCCACTTCCAATTCCTGACAGGAAGTGGGAATGTTTATTGATGGATTTCATTACTGGTTTCCGGAAGCCCAGGGTAGAGACTGCGTCTATATGGTTGTTGATCGTTTGACGAAATATGCTCATTTCTTTCCGATCACAGCTACATTTTCAGCCACTCAGGTAGTTCTTTCCGATCACAGCTACATTTTCAGCCACTCAGGTAGCAGAGTTGTTCTTATGCGAGATATTTAGGTTACATGGGCTACCTCAAAGCATTGTTAGTGATAGGGACAGTCGGTTCGTGAGTCATTTTTGGCAGGAGCTCTTCAGATTATGTGGGACCGAACTTACTCCGAGCACCAGTTACCACCCGCAGACGGATGGCTAGACAAAAATTGTAAACAAATGGGTGGAGGGATATCTCAGGAACTACATTGTAGGGCAGCAGAAGGGTTGGGTTAAGTGGATTTACCTTTGTGAGTATTGCTATAATACCACTTACCACCTTTCGATTCAAATGACACTATTTATGGCATTGTACGAATATGAGGCACCTAGCTGCCTTGACTTACTGTTGAGCGATAGTAGAGTGCCTAGTGTTGGAGATTTGTTATAGGAAAACCAGGATATTATGCGGGCTCTTCGAGAAAACATACGGAAGGCACAAAATCAGCAGAAGCAGTATGCCTTTCAGAGGAGAGTTGAGAGATCTTTGGAGGTTGGGGATATGGTGTACTTGATGCTATAGCCCTATTGACAATCCACTCTCAAGAAGAGTGGTGCACAGAAGCTTAAGCCACGCTACTATGGGCCTTTCAGGATCATCAGGCGAGTTGGAGAGGTGGCTTATGAGTTGGAGTTACCAGCTGACAGTAAGGTGCATAATGTTTTTCATGTGTCACGCTTCAAAAAGGCATTAGGACATCATCTTGTTCCTTTCACAGTCTTACCACCCTTGGATGATGAGGGGAAGTTGATTTTGGTGCCTGAGGCTATCTTGGATGTTAGGGAGAGGTACTTGAGGAGACAGGTTATCAGAGAGTATTTGATTAAATGGAGGGACTTTCTGGTCGAGGATGCTACTTGGGAGAGCGAGGAGATTCTACAACATCCAGAGTTGAGATTGCTTGGGGACAAGCAATTACAGGGAGGGCGGACTGTAATGTCCCCTTCCTAGTGGCCATTGTAGTGTTTATTTAGCCTTTTTGCTCCCGAAGGTTAAATGGAGAAATAAGGGATAAATTATTAAATTAATTATTTTATAAGGTTATTAAATAAATTAAAAATCAAAAGTAACCTTATATTTAATTAATTTAATATAGTGACTCAAAATAAATTATTATTATTATAAGTCACTAAAATAAAGTAAAAGAATATTGGAGAAGCTTCTAGATGGCCGCCCTAGACTTGGTGAGAAAAGAATAAATAGATGGGGGTTGGTCATTGTTTCATCATCCAGGACAGTTGACATTGACTTTGATTATGCTTGTTGTGGAGGAGCCTTGTGGTTTATGTAAAAAGCAATTGAAGGTCTTTGGGTACGAAGTATCCCATTGATTTGCATAATTGAGGTAGTGAAACTATCTATTGAAGGGTTGCAGCTGATTGGACGAGTTACTTCAGACTTCTCATTGCATCAAAATTAATGGCCAAAGGCCAATTTTGAAGGAGTTCGATTTAGTTGTGAAGGAGATCATTTTGCATCTTGAGATCACTTCAAAGCATCAACAATAAGGACGATTTTGGCACCATACATTATTCTAATATAGTTTTTCAGTCATCATACCAGCTTGTGGAAGTGGCACGATTTTGCTCATGGAGGATCCAATGTGCATCAACTTTGCTTTCTAATGGGAGCGCTCCATTCATGGGGACTATCCAATGAAGTTTGATGCTGATTAGACGACAAGGAGGCTGCAAACTATTTATTTTGATCAATTATATCAGAAACAAGGGCGGCTGGGTGAGGACTTCGATTTGGTTGGAAGGGAGTCCATTTTGCATATTTGGTGGTTGCTACATCATCTCCTATCAAGGGCACATCTTGTAACTAGGTTCTTCTACATTTGCTTGCATCCATCATAGGATATAAAATAGTTTGCATATCAGCTGTAGGTGCATATTTGTTATCAGCATTATCATATATTGGAAGTGTATTGTAATGCCAAGAGTCTTGGCCTTTTTTATATCAGCATTGTATTAGACATTATATTTCAATAAAGGAGATATAAGTTGAAGGTCATATATTGTTGTAAATGAGCATGTTATGTCATTCATGATCAACTTAGTAGTATGCATGCCAAGTGTTTGACAAAATGTCAATTGGCTGTAGATGCACTTTTCACATATAGTATTCATATATTTGCATTTGAAAATCCAAAAAGAGAATTGCATTGCATTTAGATTCTTGTTTAGACATCATAGAAGTCCTTTGAAAGCATTTTAATCATCTTAGATATCATTTCAAGCAAACAACATCAAACTGAAAATCAAAACACTTTGCACACCAACTGTTTGACAAAATTACAAAGGAAAAAAATTGAAGTGTTTTGAGTCAGATTGGGTTAGGCTCATTACAGACTGTTTTTAGAAATCTTTGAGGATGAAAATCCACTTGGATTTCCGTTTTTGGAGATGAGGATGAAAACCCTCAACCTCTAGCATTGACAATTCCACATGGGACTTGCATTGTGTGCTGATTTGGAATTTTGGTGCATATTTTCAGCTTTTGGCGATTAATATTTGCAAACGAATCACTTGGATCACTGACTTTCAAATTTGTGAGTGTTACAACATCCATTGCTGCTGTTTGGGAATCAATTATTGCATCCTTGGAGGCTGCCAAGTAGGGTGATCAGCATTTTATTTCATATTTTGATACCCTTGAAAGGCGATCTTTATATTGGAGGGTATTTGGGCACTTATTGTATGCTAATTCTGATTATTAATTGCCTTTAGAGGCTGTTGTACAACTTCCAAAGGAGGACAAACAGCATTATGCCACCTTTTCAGTAGGCAACCAGCATCTTGGAAATTTTTGACGGGAGATCAGCATTTTGAAGTCCTTTTTGCTGCTGTGCAGGCATTGTGGCATCATTCCCAGCCACTAAACAGTCCATACAAATCAGATCTAATGTCAATTTATTCAATTCTGCATTTTGGTATAAAGATTTGACATTTACAAATTCAGAAATATTGTTCTCAGCATCTTTATATCAGCATTGTACTTGTAAAATTGATCAAATATCAGATCTAGGGTTTTGTATGACCTTATATACTATTGTCATACATTTTCTAGC
>VDFB02287391.1:0-59569 GCA_007258455.2 Sequoia sempervirens
AAACTAATGTTGGATATGGAATCTCTCACAAAGCTCTCAAACATATTGATTCTTAAAGGGTCTTCCATTTTCAATGATAATGGATTGAGGGACACCATATCGACAGATTAGGTAATTCAAGATGAATGATGAGATTTGTTTTCCAATGATTGTGACTAGGGGAACAACTTTGATCCATATAGTGAAGTATTATGTAGCTGTGATGATAAAATTATGTCTATTGGAGGAAGATGGATGAATGTTACTGTGAACCTAGATCCTATACATGCAATAAGACAATAAATAAACAACAAATTAGATTCAAATGCAAGCTAGAATGTAGATTCATTAAGAAATCCATTTATCAATACTCAAAATAGGAAAATGAAAGCAATACAATGAGAAATCAATAAAAGAGATTAAATCCTAGAAAATGAATGCAAATCCTTGATCTCTTGAGGGAATTGGTGCCAATTTGATGTGAAAATTGGCCCTTTCCCAACTCCAATGCTAGATTTGATGATTTTATGAAGATTGTGATCCACTTTGATGAAGAGTGATGGGTGCTTCAAGACAAGAATCTGCATAACCTAGCTACAAATTTGAAATATGGATGAAGATTGCTAAATATTTGAGCATAGTAAGTTTACTCAAATGGTGGATGATAAAATGAGGAGATTAGCCTCTTATTTATAGAATGAGAAGATGGAAGAATGTCCAAAATGGAGCAATTTGGGACTAATATCTAGCCAATGACAAAGTGCCACTTGTCAATATGTGAATGGATGGAGGATGTGCAAGTTTTGAAGAATGTGTCAATAAATGCATATATTTGAATTTTGAAATTGTTGAAATGACATGTAAGAGGGAACAAAGGTGCATTGAATGCCACCTGGATCAAGGAAAAGGGACTTTGTAAGTGGAGTAAATGCCTTGTTGGAAGGACAAACTCCACTTGGATTTTGAATTCAAATTTGGGGAATATTCCTTAAAAGATGCCTTGTTGAAGAAAATAGAAATTTAATAAATCAAATAACTCTATTTTCATGTGCAAGTGGAAAAAGATGGAGGATGGGACATGAGAAGAGATTAAATTAATCAAGGTTAATTAATTTACTGAAGGGATTAAATGATGTGACCTATTTGACTTAAATTTGTAGATTTATTTAAATCAAATATGAGAAGAATATGATAAATGATTAATTAAATAAAGACTTTTGATTTATTTAATTAAAAGAGATGATGTTAGATTAAACTAAATAAGGTTTTAATTTATTTAATTTAATAGATAGACTTTAGAGATTTAATCAAATAAAATTAATTATTTAATTAAATAGGATAATTAGATCAGACTGGTTAATTTAATTAAGAGAGGAATATTAATCAATTTAATCAAATAAAGGCATTTGATTAAATGGTTAGATTGAAGGATGATTCAGGATGAAACAATGTTAGTGGTCAGGATCAGATGTCCAATGTCAATTAGTACATTTTACCTGTCTACATTTTGCCCCTCTTTGAAGCAATGCACTCGTTGCCTTGGTTCGAAGAATAAATAGTCTCGATCAAAGCCAATAATTTTTCATTTTCAAAATCTTGTCCCACTACTGCCTAGTGAGAGAAATCATGCTGCTATACTACCCCCTTGAGAGATTAGACGAAAATTTTGATTTTTGGGTGATCTCGCAAAAAAAGAGGACAAGGTGCCCAATAGGTCTAGAAAGGCTCTAGGAGGCCAAAAATGTGTCTAAACACAATAAAAAAATGTAAAACATGCCTCAATCAGAAAAACACAAGTTTAAGAGCTCAATAGCTTAGAAGGAGAGCCAAACATGGTCAAAAAACCCAAATTTTCAAGATTAAAAAGGCTTCGAGGGGTCACTTTTGATTCACTTTCACACATAGTGTTCTAGCAATTTTTGCGATTTGAGCTCTAACATTTTGACAAGATGGTAAAACGATAGCTCCCGATTCATATTTATGATCGATTTCGGAAATACCAACGACCTCCTGGCATTGGGGCACCGGTAAGTGATCCTTACCTAAGCTTCATTTTTTGTTTTTTGTGCTTATTTAATGCTTTTAAACTTAGTTCTTCTACAACGGTGCTATATAGTGCCGCTCAAATTTCAAAGTTTACTACTCGGTAGTCCAAACTGGTTTTCCATCGTAGAATGTGCTGCAATGATGGAGTTTGGAGTTTGGAAACAAACTACAAAATCTGACACCCATGCCATCTCTAGCGGGGTCATTTAAAAGTGCGATGCAGTAGTGCATTTTTAAACTAGAATCTTGCCAAACTGTGCCGTTTTTTAGAAAAGTGCACCGCGACAGTGCTCTTTTAGAGTTTAGTACTCCAGTGTCACAATTTGCAAATTTCAAAATGTGATGCCTTCATAGATAGTGAATCTAGGCTAGTTTTTTGGACGCTCAAAATAAAATTTCTCAAAAGTTTTTTACATGGCGACCTTCCCTAATGCAAGATGCGGTGAGGGAGCTCTATTCTCGGGAGCACAAATCGTGGTAGATTTTCAGTTACCTACAAGACCTTAGTGACATGGAGCAGAGATTGTGGTACATTTCTTACACAACACCTATATAGACCCACCTTTGGATGATGTCAACCCTTTCCGAGAGATGGCACAGTGAGACCTCATCCTTCCACCTTCCTACTAGTGAGGCCACTGTCACCTTAGAGGACGTATTGCACATCTTTATATTGTCAATTCATGGTCGGCGAGTTATTTTTGATATGGATGTTAGGTGGGATGCTTGTCATGGATTCCTCATCAAAGATGAGGTTATATTTTGTGAGGGCTAGATTGAGTTGGAGCACCATAGGACACTCACGTCACTATTTCGTCTAGTGGTTGTAGCAATCCTCTCAAGTCTCATTGCTCCGGATCGATGAGGCTGATACTTCAGTCCTAGTTGAGGGATTTCCTGGGAGTAGATGATTCATTATAGGCTAGTCTATTTTGCATGGGGGTCTGTTCTTGGGTATGTGTAGGATCATCATGGAAAAAATAGGCCCTTAAGTGGCAAAAAATTCAAAAAAAATTGGAGTTAGGCAACTTGACATAAAAATTTGAATAAGTTATCTATATTATTTCAAATATATGTAAGAATAGAATTTGTAGCAAATTGAATGTAGTTTCTAAACTACTAGGTTTGTTTAAAACAAAAAAAAAACTATTTGGTGAAAATTTGAAATTTCAATGCGGTGGTACTTAAATTTGGGGAAAAAAATAAGAAGTAGGTGTCTGTCTGACCACCCTAACCACAATAAATGATAATTATTTTTTATAATATTTTAGATATAAGTAGAGGACTCATGCCTCAATGTGATGCATATTTTTTTAAATTTTTTCCAAGTAAATAATTAATTATTTTTATTACAACTTTTTCAAAAAATATAAAGAAAACTTCGTATAATAGACCATTAACTTGGTCAAAACTTCATGAAATTCAATTTTTTTACTTTAATCATATAGTATGCAAATCATAGAATGTGATGCATGTTTTGGATTCAAGTGTGATGCCATTTGAAGCTATAGATGTTTTCAATTAGCCTATCAATCGGGACTTTAGTTGTATTTGAATAGAAATGAATAATAATTACTTATTAATTCAAAGTAAGCATAATTTATATTGGTGGAAAGCTAGAATATCCTTTAAAAACCCTTTTTTATCAATTTGGATAAAAAAATAATTATCAGCCACATACCATCATATTGCCACTTTTTGGCCCATCATGATCCTGCACATACCCTCTTCTAGCCTCCCTTTACAGGGACTTACACGAGTATGTCTACCTCGATGGCAGAACACTTGGATCAGGTGTCACACTTCTTCACATGTGAGCATGGGAGCACATCCATGTTGTCCGACCATGAGTCATTGCAGTGCTGATGGGGCTTGATGATCCCCTAGTGTGGAATTATAGAGGTGGTGTGTCCTTTACACACATGGGCAAGCACATGATTCCTCACTGGAGGGTCCTAGATGATTAGTAGGTTTTTACATCATGCCCATATGTTGGTCATCCTAGATGGGCCAACGATGTAGAGAAAATATTCTTTACCCACCAGGATTGCTTTATGTAGGGGCAAGAGCATATGATGGTGGAGAGATACCTGCTAGGGCGAGTCCAACATCAGTTTGGTGAGCCACAGTACCGGCCAAATGATTCCTAGATGGCCATATTTGTTCACACAGTGTCACAAGGTTTATGGGGGTAATAAATTCCTACCTCTAAGGCAGTGGCCAACTTCAAATAGTTGGTGGCCCAACCGTGGGTATATGATCAGGGATCCATATATCCGGGCACACATAGGCCTATAGAGATTGTTTTTGGCCATCCCTACGGTTGAAAATTCTAGGAGTACCCTTGGCTTAGCAAAGATCAAGGGGCAGAGGGGGAGGATGAGGACAAAGAGATGGCAAGTGGTAGGATTAGCCAGTTAGGGTGCCAGTTTAGTCGGTCCAGGGTGATGTTCAGATGCAGGACCAAGAGAAAGTGCCAGGCAGGTAGCAGGATTAGGTAGATGCACCACCATGAGTTGAGGGTGAGGATCAACCTCACGTGCAACCCACATGAGCATAGCTAGTAGGGCAGCCAGATCCCTAAGATGCACTAATTGCATAGTTGTAGGCTCAGGTTCAGACCTTGACAGTAGAGAGGGATCAAGCCGAGGCCGAGAGAGACCAGGCCATTTTGCAAAGGCAACCATGGAGCTACAGGTAGCCATAGAGATGGGCTAGAGACAACAATTGGAGAGCATGTTAGCCTCCTCCTCTCAGAGCATAGTGTCCCTTCGTTATTATAAGGAGGCCATCCGAGAGGCAGACTATTATCACCTACATTATCATCAGTTTGTACCCAGAGCAAACCAAGCCCCACTTTACTCATAGCATACTAGCCACATACTGGTAGAGGGTCATGGTGACAGGGGTGAGGGTAGAAAATAGGATGAGTAGACATCACTTTGATCAAGATGATATTCTTTTGTGCCATATGAGCTCATTTTTTATAGCCCGTTGGGATTTTTTGTACTCATTGACACACATGTACAGTGATCTGATTATTTTGTTCTATGATAGTTACCTGATGATGATGCATATATGAGATGATGATTTTGATATGATGTGATGTGTATCACTTATTTATGCATTTATGGATGGTTCTATTTCTATATGCTATGCAATCATGTTATGGTGTGATGCGATGTATATATGGATGCATTTCTTTCTGATGATATATGCATTATTAATAGATCTTATATTATGCTGTTAATACATGATATACAAATGGATTTATATGATATGTGATATGGATGGATGATGATGTGCATTTTTATGATGATGTAATCTATATGATGATTTATGTATGTTGATGCAAATGATATGATATGTGATATGAGATGGATGATGTAATATGCAAAATGATATGGAGATGATTTATGGTGTATACACGAAATCATATGTGAATCATGATTATAAATGCTTTCATAAACATGATTATGGATGTATGTATGCTTTTAACATAATGGATTTTTATGTTCCTATTATGTTTTAAATTTTTATAATGGTATGTAATGATTTATGCAATGAAATGCAAAAATGATTGTGATGTGGTTATTTATGAGGTGTTCTATATGATATGGATGACCGATGGACAATATGTATGTTTTTATGATTATGTATGATGAAATGTGAATGAAATGGTCATGTTCTATATGATATTCATTGATGATGTAAATGAGATGGTTTTAAGATGCTTAGAATAACAAATATATATTATCCTAAACATGTTAAATGATTGTGAGATGTATGTGATGCATTTATTTTGGTGTGATGTAATATATGAAATGGTATGTTAATGCAAAGTGGTATGATGTTGCCTTATGTGATGCAAAATGAATGTAATGTGAGAGATGACTTGATGATGTTTATGTGATGTGAATATGTATTCTTATAATTCAATGGATTATCTATAATGTTCTCTTACCTATTATGTTTGATTATGCGGTAGATGGTAATATGAAGTGATTATGAAATGTTTCATGCAAATGGATGTAATGTGATAAAAAATGGATGTACCTATTTATGAAAAATTCTTATAATAACATATTTATATAATGAAGGAGATGCAATGCATATATTTCTTATATGATATGTTATACAATATGCTAATGATTTGTGGATACAAGATTGATGATGATGATGATAATGATGATCAACTATCATAGTACCTTGTTAGCTTGAAGAGCAAGAAGGGATGAAAGAGAAGAAGAAATTTCAACAAGACATAAGATGATGAATATGCAAATGATGATGACTACTTGCCTAGGAGTTAGGATTTTCAAAGGGCCAATTTCCTTATGTTTCATAACTAACGTGGTATGATGCATCAAGGTATAGAGAACCAGGATGATGTTGTACCTAGTGTGATGGACTTTGAATTGAAAAATAGATAGGAGTATTCTTGTTCACACCTAACATACAAAAACCTTGCTAGGATGCACTTTAGAAGTTTCAAGCATCTCAGACCAAAACATGGAAAGGTACAACCTATCAATGCAATAGTCAACAAGCTATCCAAAACATCCTCCATACATACCTAACAAAGCAAGTATTCGCCAAGTTATATTACAAGAACGTCCAACAAGCAGAACAAACAAAAGATAATGATCATTTCCCCACTCCTATTTCTCTAAATCCTTTGTTCGGATATCATCAAGAGGTCCTTGGAATGAGCGCAATAAGATAAGTAAAAAGAAAAAAGATAAAGTAGAAAAACAAGCTGATGTTCTTCAATACCACTAACCAAAAGGGAATGTGTTTTCAAGGATAAGAATCGAAACTATTTCCAAACGATAATGCCCATTGTAGGAAGGATACATCCTAGGACATGTTAGTGGATGGTGACACATCATTTCGTTTACCCAAAGTGTTCTTTCTAATAAATAATGCCCATTGTAGGAAAGATACATCTAGGACATGATGTTATTAGATGATTGATATGGGATTGATTGGATGATGGGTTATCAACAAAAAGAGTTGACCAACTTGTTTACATACTGACTTAAACCTGAGACTTGACGTTTTTGAGTTTTCACTTTTAACCTAGTAGACTTGTTTCCAATTGTTCAGATATCATTTATTATGAGTGATGTTATTGCAGGTGAAAGTGAGATGAGACAGATGGTTTTTTTTAAATATTTGGGTGTTTTTGGTATTTTTTGATATTTTGCAAATGTTTTGATTTTCGATTTTCCAATGTTTTGGGGTTTTCTGAGATTTTGACCAAGAGATTAACCTAAGTACCTATCCTAGGGGCCTCGGGGGCTGATCAACAGATTAGGCTTGCCTACATTATACACGCAAAGACCACATAGTTTGACTGACGATTTGATCATTTTCCAAATGAAGATATACATGAAGAAATGTCAGTTTATTATGAAAGACTCCTAAGGGACTAACCTAAGTGCCTCGGGGGATGATCAAAGATCAACCTTGCCTATGTTCAAGGCTCAAAAACCTGTAGTTCAACAAGACGACTCTATTTTTGACTTTTTGACTAACTTTTTTACCTATTTTTGGATTTTGATATGTTTTGAATATTTTTTTGATTTTGGTGGTTTTTCGATGTTTTTGGATTTTTTGGATTTTCTGATTTTAGGACTTCAAGAATATACACAAATCTGATTTGATGAGAATATTCCCCTAGCATGATGCAATAGACTACTTTGATAAAGGAAGGACAAACTGACCTTGAGGATGGGCCGAGTAGTACTAGGAGGGATCATGATATGAACACAAGACCAAGCTATGGTGTGGATATGGGTGGATGAGTGATGGATGGAGAGTCAAATTCAATGGATGATGAAAATGTAATGGATGGATGATGCAGGACAAGCCTTAAAGATCCTGGTGAATGGAAAGTGCTTATTTACATGAGGCACTTGTTTGCCAAGTTTTCACCAAGGTACTTGTCCAACGTGCCACCAAAGTGGTTTTCACTAGAGGATGATTTTTTTCTTTACTATTTTTAATCCTTTTTTCTAATTTTTTTGGATTTTTTGTTTTTTTTTTTTTGTTTTTATTGTCACCATGGCCTTTGTTTGTTAGGTTTTGCCAAGTGAACATTTTTTTCAGGACATTTTTCTTATTTTTTATTTTTGTTTTACGGTTCCTCGAAAGATTAGGAATAAAGCTTTTTGAGATGAGAGTTGTTCATGGGCTCTTACAGGGGTTCCCCTTAAGGTGTTGATAACTAATATGCCCCTGAATTATAGCTTGCTATGATAAAAAATGTTCCCAACTAGTTGGTTTCAAATTTACCTTTGATGTTTGGATTTGGGATGTTCTTTTGATTCTCCTTTAGTACCAGTTTTCCGACTTAGAATGTTCAGCTTCTGAATTTCTTATTATAGCTCCTCTTGAGTCTATTTTGATAGACTTGCAAATGATTTAAAGCATCTATATGCCACTAATATAGTAGCTCTAGCTCATTTAGTCTTGATACTCAATACTCCTCATTTCTAATGAGGTTTTACAGTGATATTCTTAGTGATAGAAGCTCAATCTCAATGGGGAGTACTGCTTCTGATCCGTAGACCAGGGAGAAGGGGGTGGCACTGGTAGGTGTGCAGATACTAGTTTGATAGGCCCAGAGGGCAGGATTAAACTGTAGATGCCAATCTGCTTTTCATCATTGACTATTTTTTCTTAGGATCACTGGGAATGGTTTTATTGGCTGTACAGCGGACATTGCCTTGGGGATGAGTATGGAGTGGAAAAGATGTTGGATTTTGAATTTTTCACACAAGTTGTAGACGTCTTGATTCTTAAATGGTGTCCCATTATCTGAGATAATGGCTTAGGGGACACCATAGCGGCAAATGAGATAGTTCAAGATGAACTTTGATATCTACTTCTTGGTTATATATGTCATGGGTATGGTTTCCACCCACTTGGTAAAGTACTCAGTGGCTATTATGATGAACATGTGGCCATTAGATGAAGTGGGAGTGATTTTTCCAATGAGATCAAGTGCCCACTCTGAAAAGGGCCATGTTGTGATGATGGGATGAAGTTCTTGAGCTGGAGCATGGATGAGGTCCGCATGCTATTGGCATTGTAGACACCTTTTGACGTAGTCATGTGCCTCTCTTTCCATTGTAGGACAATAATACCCCATCCTCAACAATTTCTTGGCTAGGGTCATTCCACTCGAGTGTAAACTACATATGTTGTTATGTAGTTTAGTTAAAGTGGCCAACACCTCCTTAGCATTTAAACAGCATAATAAGGTTCCTTCTATGCTCTTACCGTATAAGGTATTTCCTAGGATGACGAACCAGGATTCCTTTTTGAAAAAGGTTCATTTTAAGGTTGAAGGTAAATCGACAGGTATGACCCCTATTCATAGGTAGGTATAAATGTCATGGTACTAGGGATCACCGGGACCAATGATTTCACACACAAATTCTAATTTTGGTACCTTGAATGTGGGAACAAGAAGTTTCTCTACCAAGAATTCATGTTTTAGAATGTTGTGAGGAATGTCTAGTAGAGATCCATTTGTTGCCATGGTGTTTTTTGCTTTGTTGTTTGCTCTGGATATCTGCTCAAATGTGATCTCGATAAAGGATTCCTTGAGAGTCTCCACTAGTTTTTTGTATGGAGTGAGCTTATCATCCTTAGTTTGGTACTCACAGCTCACTTGGTTTATTATCAGCTAAGAGTCTCCATATACTCTGAGGGCCATGATGTGCCACTGCATTGCTATTATGAGACCTATGGTTAAAGCCTCATATTCTAAAATGTTATTGGTACAGGGGAACACCAATTTATAGGATCTTGGTATGCATTCCCCTTGTGGGGTGATAAAGAAGACACTGGCTCCTAATCCATGTTGCATGTATGATCCATCAAAGTAAATTTTCTAGTGGTCGGCTATGTTGAGATTGAAGATGGATTTGTCTGGAAACTCTGAGATGAGAGGATTCTCTAAATGATTGGTGCTTCTGCAAGTTGATCTGTGATGACTTGGCCTTTAATTTATTTCCACTCCACATATTCAATGTCATACTTTGATAGTATCATGACCCATTTGGCCATTCTTCCAATGAGCATTTCTTTTGATAGTAAGTACTTGAGAGGGTCAATTTTGGCGATGAGTTTTATTTTGAGTGCCAGCATGTAATGTCTAAATTTATTTGAAGCAAACACTACTGCTAAACATGCTTTCTCAATGAATGAGTAATTTAACTCATGCCCAACCATTGTTCTACTGATATAATAGATGTCCCTTTTTGTTCCATTTTCATCATGTTGAGCTAGAAGAGCTCCAAGGGTTGTTGTTGTTGCTGACACATAGAGAATTAATGGCTTTCTTGGGATCAGTGGCATTAGGACGGGTGGTGTAAGTAGATATTCTTTAATCTTTATGAAGGCTTCTTCACACTTGTTATCCCACTTGTACACTATTCCCTTGTGAAGTAGGTGAGAGTACAAATTATGTTTATTTTCCAGTTGTGCTATGAACCTTCAGATGGACTTAAGCCTACCTTGGAGACCTCTCAATTTTTTCAATGTTTTGGGTGCCTCTATCTCAAGGATTGCTTTTACCTTTGTTGGATCTACCACAATACATCTCATTAACACTATGTATCCTAGAAACTTTCCTGATTATATGTCAAAGACGCACTTCTTTGGATTTAATCAGACCTTGTATTCCTCCAACCTATCAAAAATGGCACTTAAGGTTGCTATGTGATCCTTCTTCTTTCTGTATTTCGCTAGTATGTCATCAAAATAATCTTTGATAGTTTTGTGGATCATGTCATGGAAGATTAATGTCATGGCTCTTTGGTATGTTGCTCCTGCATTCTTCAAGTTGAATGGCATCATATTCCAATAGTAAGTCCCCCATGGACAAGTGAAGGTCGTTTTGTGTTGGTCTTCTTTAGCAATCATTATTTGGTTGTATCCTGAGAAACCATCTATCAAGGAAATCATTTCGTGTCCCCCCATTATGTCTACGATCATGTCAATGTTTAGTAATAGTCTTTGATGTAGGATATACTACTAGATGATGAACTACAATTTCTAGAATGAGCCCTGGCATGTCAGCATAGCTCCATGCAAAGTTAAATTATCTCTCTCTCAAGAAGGCTGCTAGGAGTTCTTGTTCTTCTAACAGTAATGATTCCACATAGAATGTAATGTGCGGGGTCTCCTATGTTCCTAAATTAACTGGATTGCTCTTTTCTGCTAGGACTGCTGATTTTTCCTGATGTAGAGCTTTGAAAGGAAAATTGAATCCCCCATGCTCAAGAACCTTGGAGAGGTTTTCATCATTGGATGCATCATTTCTTTTTACTCTTTTCATGTTGAAGAGTGCCACTAAGGTTTTCACTCAAGGACTTAGATATTATTCTCAATTTTTCACTTTTGTAACTGAGGGATTCAATAATTTCCCCATAATAGGCCTGTGTATCTAGCTCAATGATGAATCCTGCTTTGTGATCCCAACATGGAATGTTATCCCATAGTCCCATGAATTCTGAGAGCACCTCATCATTTTTGAATGTGTCAAGAACTGGTGGTCCTCGTTTGTCATAATCGATGAGTTGGGGGTAAACTAGGTGGATTTCATGATTTTGATGGTCTGACCCAAAGGATAAGGTGCTAATCATTAGAAGGGTGGTATCCTCGAAGAGCCTAGTTAGTTGGTTATGGGATCCTCATCATCACTACTACTATAGACGTTAGTTATGTCATATGTGAAGTTGTCTATGACTTGACCTGTAGATATAGGTAAGCGAAGTTCGACTACAGATAGCTGAGGAGGATTATTGACCTTTATAACTGGAGGAATTTGGCCATGTATGGTTACACTCAGAGGGGTACATCCGAGGCCAATATTTCTCATTAACGTCTCTAGAATGATAGGTATTATAATCCCATTTTCGTTTTGTCCAAGTCTTTGGTTTCTGTCATACCCCATTGTGAGCATCATTTGCAGGCCTTTCTTTTGTCATCCATTAGTAGATTGGCCGCTAGTCTATTATCTTGGTATAGGAGATGAGATGGGTCCTCCTCTATGACTTCTTGGTCAAGATCTCCCTAACTTCTAAAGTTAGGATAGTCTTAAGGGGATGTTTGAGATGTTGAAGCCTCATTTGATTGTGGACGTCCTCGTGATCTAGGAGATTGTGGTAACTCTCCTACCACAAAAGCATTTTTGGGAATTATGTAGTTTCCACAACCATTATTCTGGATGATGAGTTTGATATCAGATATGGTGGGGATGGTGGGAGTGGCGGGTGTCTCTATCGCATAAGTGGAAGTGAGAGTAGCTGGATTAATGTATGGTGTTGATGGGCCTTCATCATTTTTAGGAACTTGAGGGATTTTGTAGTATTTTTCCTCAAGGTTCTTGTAGTAGGAGAATGGTTCAGGATCTCCATGGATGGTGACCTCTTGTCCTTCATATGTGAATTTGACACATTGATAGAAATTTGATGCTACCACTTGCATTACATGGATCCATGGACTTCCTAGGAGAATGTTATAAGGCAAGTCAAGGTCCAGGACCTGACAAGTGGTTTCCATGATAGTTGGCCCTACTTGAATAGGGATTCTGATTTTGCCTTGGGACACTCTTTCCTAATCATCATATGCTATGATTGTAATGCCTTTCCCTTTACAGTCGATGGAATCCTCTAAGATTTCTAACTGTTTAATGATCTTGAGGGAACAAATATTCAAGCATGCACCTCCATCCACCAAGACTCGCTTAAATTTACTTTTCTACACTAGGACCTCTAAGTGGAGTGCACGGTTATGAGATGGTTGAATGGGAAAGTCCTTGTTAGAGAATGTAAGTAGATTTGAGGTAATGATATTTCTGACCATAGCTTGGAATTTTTTTGTATCAAGATATGTGGGGATGGTGGATGAAGCCAATGCTTCCTCAAGGATTTTCTTGTGGGAAAATGAGATTTTTAATAAATCCATAATGAAGATTTGTGCTGGCATTCTTTTTAGCTAATCAAGGAGATTGTACCCATTGGGAAAAAATCTTGAATTGGACATGAAATTTTTGTTTGGTTGAGATGATCCTATGATAGTAATTTTTCTGCCTCTTGTGGTGACTCCACAATCAGCTTGAGCTCCTTTGATAGTGATTATTGTGCAATATTCATCTAGGGAGGCGATGATAGTTTCATACACATGATTCACATTTTTGAAGGTGCCTTTCCCCTTATCAATGTTATTGTTTCCTTTATTGTTATGGTTAGGTATCAAATTCATGTATATTTTGAGGTTCTGGTTTCCTATTGGCTATTCCACACTTATGATTCATTTATCAATACTAGGTCTTCGACTATGTTTTTTAGTCTCATGGAGCTATTTATGGTGTGCCCTTTGATTTTGTGGAAATCACAGAGCTGATTTTCATTGTACCAAGGAGGTTTAACATCTAGTTCTTGGTAGTTCTGGTAGGTGGGAATCTTGATGAGGTTTTCATTTAGTAATTTCTTCATGATGACTTCAACTGGTTCCCTGAGAGTGTTGTACTTTCACTTGGTAAAGTTCTTATTTTTTTGGGGAGGTCCTCTTTGGTTATTGATGTTATTGATCTCTTGGTTGCTTGTTTGTTGTGTTGTGTTCGTTTGATGATGGTTTTGGATTTTTTGTTCAGGTGTGGATGTGTTCTGCCGAGGGGAACTGATGACAACTTTGGCATTGACAACACTATCTTTGGTAGCATTTTTGTTTCTTTCCCATGTGCGAGGTTTTCCATTGTAGCTAGTGGGTGGGCGATTATTCTATTGTCTAGGATATGATATTGATCCTCTAGGTTGTGTCATAAGGGCTTGTTCAATGCTAAGCACCTTGGAAATCAACTAGTCATGCGTGGTGATCCCTTGGACCTTGAGATGGAATGCCAAGAGGCCATCAAGGTTGGATATGATAGTGCATACTGGTTGTTCCTTGGGCATGACCCATTTTCTCTGATTGGCCTTGGATTTCCATCATTGTAGGAATGACGCAAATGATTCATTCTTACCTTTTTTCAGAGCTGATAGTTCTTCAAGACTAACATCCATGGCAATATTGCATGTGTAGTTTTTGATGAATGCATCTATGATTTCTTGGAATTTCTTGATGCCTGTGGGTAGGTGAGAGAACCATTCCATGGCGTGGCTTACCAAACTCTTAGGAAATAGCCGCATCAGATGGGTATCGTTATACGCGACTTCCATGAAATGAACCTAGAATTCCTTGATGTGATCTTCAGGGTTTCCCATCCCACGGTACTTTTCAAACTTGGGGATCTCAAATCTCTTTGGGAATGGTTTAATCACAAGGTTCCTATTGAATGGATAAGGACACAAGTTACTAGATGTTCTTTTGGTTCACCCTAATTGAAGGTCAAGCACTTGTTGGGAGAGTAAGCTAATCTGTGTTGTCACATCATTTTGCGGATCAGGAGATGGGATGAAAGTGATCTGAGGTGGTTCGCTTGTGGGTGTGATGGGTGGATTGGTTAATGTGTTGATTGGTGGTATCTACACATTTTTTTGAGCCATGTATGCTTGCACTTGTTGTTGTATAAATAATGCTTGTTATTGGTCTGGTTGTTGTTGTGCCAGGATTGCCTATTGCTAAGCCTGCTGTTGTGCTTGTTGTTGGGCTGCTAATTAGGTTGCTTCTTGCTTCTCTTGGTATTATTTTATTTCTTTCTAATATGCTTGTTGTTGTGTTGCTTGTTTTTGTGCAAGATAATGTGCTTGTGCCTATGCTTGTTGTGCTTGATATTGGGTGTGTGCCTAAGCTTGAGCTTGAGCTTGAGCTTGTTCTTGTGCTTGTGCTTGTGCTTGTGATTGTGCTTGTTCTTGTTCTTGTTCTTGTGCTTGTTCTTGTACCACTTGTTGTTGCAATAGATTTGGGATTGAGCATCCTCTTGTGCTTGTATTGATGTGTTTTTTAGTGGTATCTACACATTTTGTTGAGCCATGTATTCTTGCACTTGTTTTTGTATAAACAACACTTGTTATTGGTCTTGTTGTTGTTGTCTTAGGATTTCCTATTGTTGAGCCTGTTGTTGTGCTTGTTGTTGCATGAACAATACTTGTTGTTGGGCTACTAATTAGGTTGATTCTTGCTGCTCTTCATATTTTTTTATTTCTTGTTGATATGCTTGTAGTTGTGCTGATTTTTTTTGTTCAAGATATTGTGCTTGTGCCTATGCTTCTTTTCCTTGATATTGGGCATGCGCTTGAGCTTGAGCTTGAGCTTGAGCATGTGCTTGTGCTTGTGCTTGTGCTTGTGCTTGTGCTTTTGCTTGTTCTTATGCTTGTGCTTGTGCTTGTGCCACTTTTTGTTGCAATAGGATTTGGGATTGAGCAGAATTTTTTGCTTGTAATGTGGCTTGGGTTGCTTATGTAGCTTGAGCGGCTTGTTGAGCAGCTAGTTGTGCAATTTTCTACTTTTTTACTTGCACAAATTCCTTTTGATAAGCAACTTGCTAAGCAGCTTGCAACACCATACTATATTGGCTTGATATATTGGAGCTTGGTGGTGGTGGGGGTGGTGGTGGATTTGGAATGGTGCTTGTGGTGGTGGTGAGAGGTGATGTTGTGTTGGTGATTTGGGTTTGGTTGGTGGATGGTGCGATCGATGTGATTGGTCCTTGATAGGCCATGCTTTGAGATGTTAGGGGGGTGGTTGATGATGTTGTGATTGCTTTTGTAGTTGTCATCTATTGTTATGATGTCGATGAAATTTTTTGAGAGTTTGGTGTGATACTTTGATTGATGTTGGTTTGATTTTGATTGATATTTGGTAAAGGTGGAAGCCCCAAGCCAAGTAGTGGTGTGGATAATGGTGGTAATGGTGGAAGAGGTGAAAATGTGATGGATGTTATTTATTGAGAAAATGGTGTAGTGTCAAAAATTCGCACTGGTCCGAATATGTCATCCTCTCCTTGGGGTGTTGCATGAAAGGATGATGACGATGGATCATTAGGATCATGGAAAGTGAGAGGGGCATACTTATGTAATGGATTTTGGGGTATGTTTTGTTCCAAAATGGTGTTTGCATCCAAGTCTTGATTATTGAAAAGGAGGTGTGTTTGAATGGCATTAAGAAATGCACTTCCCTTATTAACATTAGGTTGAGTTGGAGCAAAATAAATTTTGATTTGTAGGATGGTTTGAGTGATGCTTTGGGATAGGGGTGTAGATGAGATGGGGAGTGGGGATGAAATTGGAGGCATGACCTCTAAATATGGTTCCACTATAGAGCTCACGTTGAAATCAAAAGGTAGTTTGGCCCCTTTTTTTGCTAGTTCGAGCATGTATAGTGAAGGGTTAAGTCTCATCATGATATTGATGATCTTATGGTTCTCTAGATTTTGGATCATTTCGGTGATTTCCTCATGTGACATCCCAAAGGTAAGATCCTCTTCTTGGATTTCCTCTTTTGGATTTTGTGATGATGAGAGAAAGTTAGTCAAAGGATTGCTTGATTCAATGGGATTCATTTTAGAGTTTTTTTGGCTTAGGTCACTTGAAGCGATTGTTTCTTTGTTGGCTTCCATGTTCTTCTTGTGTTGAGATGTAGTATGCACCATAAAATAGGGATCAATTTAAGAATACGGGAGATGAATCTCTAATTCTTTAGATTGATATATCTTTAGGCACAAATGAAAAAAATTAGGATGTTTCCAATATCAAAGGATGATAATGAGATGGATGTAAGATGGATGTTTGATGGATGATTGGAACTCTTCAGAAAATCTTGAAGGGTATGTTTAACTTTAGGACTTGATTTAGGATTGATTTTTTTGGATTCATATTTTGGTGAATTCATGAACTCTAAGAGGTTGGATGTTGTCCTAGAGTTAAATAATTCACAAGATGCTAATTTTTCTAGGTGTGAGAAGAAGGATTCATCTAAACACTCCTATCCAAACAAGATGATTTAGATAATGAACTCTTAAATCCCAAGATGTTGGATGTATATCAAGGGTTGAATTGGTTCACAAGGTTTGATAATTTGATCAAATATGTTGAGGAGGATGCATCTACACATATTTAATCAAACAATGTGATTTTTGGATTGATTTCAAATGATTTTCCCAAAGTTTAACATGAAGGATTTTTCCAAGATTTTCAAAGAGTTGATGATGAGATGATTTTTGTTTTGATGTTCAAAGATGGATGGGGGTTTGATTTTGATCCTAGGATGTACCTAAAAAGATTCTTTTTTACTAGACCTCGGTATTGAAGAACATATGATACTTCTAAGGACCTCTATAACTAAGAAGTGGTTAAAATTGAGCATACATTTCTGGATTGTTCAAAGGAATGAGTCTATAGAACCTTGTGAATTTTTTGTTTATTTTGATATGTTGCTTTTGATTTCACTTCCTATTGTATTTTTTGATGACCTTTTGAGTGTGACTCCTAAATTTTGAACTTTGACTCAAGGACTTTCGTTTTGGGATTTTGACATTCTTGGAAATCATGAGGTTTCAACACATGTGAGAGCCAATTATGTTATCTTTGCTTAGTGAATTTTTTTTACCACAAACACTTCTTTGATTAGGTTTCCAAACTAGATGTCCAATTTCTTAATTTCTTCGATTCGCACAAAGTATGTTATGTGGAAATTTGATGAAGTCAAGGCAAGGGTTACCTATTGTTTATCTTTAGTAGGAAAATTGAGATGTAAGGTCAAGTGTTTAGAAACCTCTAAGGATATAATCCCAAGGGAAAGCAATAACACATGAATTGGGTCAATTGTATTTTCCTCCTAAAGGATTTGAAATTTTGATGATGATGTTAAGTTTTTGTTCCCAAAATATTTTTGAACAAGCAAAGCATTTTGTAACCAAGAGCAAGTACAACCTTATGGCTATGAAAGATAATATTTGTTGAGTCCCCACTTGGACAAGTCTAGCTATGCTTATCTTTAGCGAATGGTTAGATGCTTTACCCCATTGGCTCCCCTCAATGACACTCACTTATATGGGGCAACAAAGCATCAACACCCATGAAACTCCCATTGCATGATTTCCATTTCTTCTAAAAGACTAAAAGTGTGGGGTGGCTTCAGAATGACCGTTCTTGCACCAACAAATATATCAAGGATTTTGGAAATTCTAAAACAAGGGTTTGATTCAGACTTTCCATTTGTAGGAGTTGACCCAACGTGGCAAGAGACCATTGTTTCCCTTCTTGTCAGAGGCAACTGCGTGATATTGGTATTTATTCGAATATCCACATTTATATCCCAGCTGGAAATACTCTCGGGTTTAGAGTGTTACCAGTTGAGTTGTTCCCTTGGGTGAGTACTTCTTCCCCAAGGCAGGCCATCTAAGATAAACAATAGTGAGTAAATGTATTCATAGTTTGATCAACCTTCATTTAGAAACAAAGGGAGAACACATGCAATAGATTTACTCACATTCACACAATTTGTTCAATTTTAAACCCAAATTGAAGCGTGTATGGGCAATTATTTACACAACTTAATTTCACCAAAATCCTTTTGATTCTCAAGATCGTCGTGAGGCACTAGAGAAGCACATACGTCTTTTGATGATATTACTTTGTGTACATAATTTCAAAATAATGCAACCACTTGTTTATTTGAAATCGTCAAAGAAAAAGTGAATTTGTTTTAAAGCACCAAAGTAAGTGTGAAATTTTTCCTTGTTCAATTTTTAATCCCAAAACAAACTCTAGTAAATTTGAGTGCTAATGTTCTTTGTAAGCCCTTTTGTAACAAGAATTCAAAAGGTTCTTTTTAAATCCCAAAATGAAATTAGTAAGTCCTAAGCATAAGAGACAATAAATCATTCCTTAAGAGGAATAGCGATTCCTCTAAGAGTGTTAAACAAACACTTGAGTGTTTAAAAACACTTGTTTTTGTGAAATGACACCATCATGCTTCTTTTCTTTTTTGTCTTTGATTGATTCAACCTACAAGAAAATTAGTTAGATTCTACAAAAATAGAGGTCAAAAAGTCAAAAAACAAACAAAAGAACCATAATTTTGAAAAAAGCATGTGCTAAAAATAAAATTTCACTTTATAATCCCCTCCAATAGTGCAATCCATGAAGGCGTCATAGTTTTATTTCACCAACGGTGCTATATAGTTTCGCTTACTAGCTAGCGTTGCTCTGCAATAGGACCAGTGAGCATGAATGTGTCACCATTTGAGTTAGCGATGTAGTTTGGTTTTTTGAAATATTCCCACAGGTCAAATAGGTTTAGCGGCATAGTTTGGAATTCAAAATTCTAGGCAGGAAGACAGGAGCATCACAATTTGAAGTTTTAGTGGTTCCATATAGCGACGCTAGAAAACCAGTAGTGTTGAATGATGACGTTGAGCTTCCAATGACAGAGTTTTCCTATGGACAAAGAAAAATGCAGAATTTTTCACAAAAAATGTGATTAGAAAAATGAGATTCCCCTCCTTCTAATGCCAAAATGTGAACCTATTTCCTATACCTACAATAAGACAATAAACAAAAAACAAATTAGATTCAAATGAAAGCTAGAATGTAGATTCCTCAAGAAATCCATTTATCAATGCTCAAAATAGGAAAATGAAAGCAATGCAATGAGAAATCAATAAAAGAGATTAAATCCTAGAAAAGCAATGCAAATCCTTTATCTCTTGAGGGAATTGGTGCCAATTTGATGTGAAAATTGGCCCTTTCCTAACTCCAATGCTAGCTTTGATGATTTGATGAAGATTGTGATCCACTTTGATGAAGAGTGATTGGTGCTTCAAGACAAAAATCTACATAACCTAGCTACAAATTTGAAAATATGGATGAAGATTGCTAAATATTTGAGCATAGTAAGTTTACTCAAATGGTGGATGATAAAATGAGGATATTATCCTCTTATTTATAGAATCAGAAGATAGAAGAATGTCCAAAATGGAGCAATGTGAGACTAAGAATTAGCCAATTACAAAGTGCCACTTGTCAATATATGAATGGATGGAGGATGTGCAAGTTTTGAAGAATGTGTCAATAAATTCATATATTTGAATTTTGAAATTGTTGAAATGACATGTAAGAGGGAAAGAAGGTGCATTGAATGCCACTTGGCTCAAGGAAAAAGGACTTTGTAAGTGGAGTAAATGTAGTGTTGGAAGGACAAAGTCCACTTGGATTTTGAATTCAAATTTGGGGAATATTCCTTAAAAGATGCCTTGTTGAAGAAAATAGAGATTTAGTAAATCAAATAACTAAATTAATCAAGGTTAATTAAAATATGGAGGATGGGACATGAGAAGAGATTAAATTAATCAAGGTTAATTAATTTACTGAAGGGATTAAATGATGTGACCTATTTGACTTAAATTTGTGGATTTATTTAAATCAAATATGAGAAGAATATGATAAAGGATTAATTAAATAAGCACTTTTTATTTATTTTGTGATACCGAAATGTCTAACCCTTTCTAAGCAATTAAAATGCAATGGAAAAACATAAGGAAACACCTCAAGATTAGCCTAAGAAATTTGTAAATGCAAAGAGGAAAGTGCTAAATGAAGACAAATAGATATACCTCCCTTTTCACAGCTGAAACTCCTTGGTTGGCCCTTGATTTGGATTTTATTTGTATGCTCCTTGATGGCTCTTGATGTGGCTAAATGAAGGATTTGACTATGTGCTTGAATGCAAATGTAAATGGATGAAATTGATGGCTAGATGAGTGCACAAAATGGCAGCATTTAGTTGCAAAATGGCTAAGTGTTTTCAAATGCCTTAGAGATGGGGTGTTTATAGAGAAACTTGAATTCTCTAGAGAATTCAATGGTTGGGATTTATCCAACAAAGTCCAGATGAAGGGCTAAGGTGAGTTGAGGACTCACAAGCCCTCAAATTTTAACATGTGGAATGTGAAGTGGATAAAGGGTGAGATGATGTGTAGACGATGTGGAGGAAGGACAAGTACCTTCCAAGTACCTTGGGAGAATAAATGTGAATTAAAAATTCACATGCTTGGGAGAATCTAGTGGATAAGAGAGGGTCTCCAAAAAGGTGGGAGTTTGTCACATGTGACTTGATGTGACAAGTCAAAGGTTCTAGAAGATGCATGGGAAAAGGGGATTCTAGAAGGAATAAAATGTGAATTAAAAATTCACATGGGGAAGAGAGGAGCCTAGGGTGAATAAAAAGAAATTAAAAATTCCTTGGGGAATGGGGAGAGTTGACCAAGGTACTAATTAGTTTTAACTAATTAGTAATTAGAAGATAATTAGGGGTTAATGAGGATTAGAAGCCAACTTGCAAAAGTTGGAGGATGTGACATATCCTAATCAAGGATTAGACATGTGCACATCCTTAATGAAGAGATTAAGAGATGGATTAGCATTAGATGAAAATGACATGTGAGGAATTAAATAAATATAATATTTATTTAATCCATTTGATGAAAAGGGGATTAAGGAGGGTAAGGTATTTAATTATTAATTAAATACCTTAGGGATTTGGCAGAATTAAGGATATTGATTAAATAATAGTAATATTACTTAATTAATGCAAATAATAGGATGTTTAGATAAAAAGTGGTAAATTTGGATAAATTAAGTGTCCAAATTTGGATGTCTACATATTTAATTAAAAGAGATGATGTTAGATTAAACTAAATAAGGTTTTAATTTATTTAATTTAATAGATAGACTTTAGATATTTAATCAAATAAAATCAATTATTTAATTAAATGGGCTAATTAGATTGGACTGGTTAATTTAATTATCAAGAAAGGATGACTTAATTAGATAACCGATTTATTTAATTAAGAGAGGAATATTAATGAATTTAATCAAATAAAGGCATTTGATTAAATGGTTAGACCGAAGGATGATTCAAGATGAAACGATGTTAGTGGTCAGGATCAGATGTCCAATGTCAATCAGTACATTTTACGTGTCTATAGTTACCAACAAGGTCTAATCCCCATTAACAAAAAGGCCATGTGGATGCAAAAGGATGTAACTCTTGTGCAGGTGCATTTATCAGGTTCCCATGAATTTGACATTTGGAGCATCTTTTGACATACTGAAATGATTCCTTCTCAATAGTCAACCAGTAATATCCCAAACATAAGAGCTTCTTAGCTAAAGTTAAGCCACTTGAATTTGTTACACATATACCTTCATGAACCTCTTGTAAAGTGATTTCAGCTTCGTTACATTCTAGACACTGAAGAAGAGTTCTATCCAAACCTCATTTGTAAAGCACATCAGTGATGAGGGTGTAGTGAGCCACTTGTCGAATGAAGTTTCATTTTTGATTGTGAGATAGGTTAAGTGGAAGGGTATTGTCTTTCAAGTAAGTATAGATTTCTCCATAAATGGAAGCTTGAGGGTCGACAATATGGCATATCACTTGGGATTTAGGATCTTTGTAGGCTGGGTTGGACACTTGTTCTACCATGAATTCATAATGTTTGTGTTGTTCTGGTATCTGGAAGAGCGAGGCAATGGTGGCCATTGCATCATCAACTTTGTTTTCTTCTCTTGGAACCTATGTAAACTTGATTTCAATGAAGTACTTTTTGAAATCATCCACCATCCTTTTGTAAGGCAGCAACTTGTCATCCTTTATTTGATAGTCATCATTTACTTGGTTTATGACCAATTGTGAGTCACCATAGACTATTAGTTCCGTGATTTTCCATTCAATGGATATCTTGATTCCAATGACCAATGCTTCATACTCAAATGTGTTGTTGGTGTACAAGAACATTAGTTGGTAGATTTAGGAATTGTATATCCTTGTGGAAAGACAAAAAGTATTCTCGTGCCTAATCCATGTTGTGTATAAGAGTCATCAAAGTATAACATCCATTGTTGTGTAGATATGGTCAGAATGTCATTATCAGGGATTTCAATGTGCATTGGATTATTTTTTGATAGAGGTGCTTCAGCTAGTTGATCTACTATGGATTTCCCTTTGATTACTTTTCTATCCATGTACTGGATGTCGAACTCACTCAAAATCATGACCCACTTGGCTAGTCTCCCTATCAAAGCATCTTTGCTGAGTAGGTATTTTAATGGATCAATCTTAGCAATGAATTTGATAGTTTGAGTCAACATGTAGTGCCTTAATTGTTGGGTAGAAAACACAACTTCCAAATAGGATTTCTCAATAAAGGTGTAATTGATTTCATAACCATTTAATGTCCTACTGATATAGTAGATGGCTTTCTCCTTCCCCGTAGGATCTTCTTGTGCTAACAAGGCTCCCAAAGATATCTTAGTGGTTGCAATGTAGAGAAACAATGGTTTTCCTTTGACTGGCGGCATCAAGCTAGGAGGTGTTATCAGGTACTACTTTAGTTGATTGAAGGAAGCTTCACATTTTTCATCCCATTTGAAAGAGACATTTTTGTGTAGTAAGTGGTTGAACGAATGAGTTTTATCAGCGAGTTGCGCTATGAATATTATGATAGATTGGAACCTTCCTTGCAATGATCTGAGTTGACTGATATTCTTAAGGGGATGCATTTCAATGATGGTTTTAACCTTCACAGGATCCACCTCAATGCCTTTAGCTAAGAAAATGTATCCCAACAGTTTAGCCGATGTTACACCAAACACACATTTCTTGGGATTTAATCTTACATTGAATTTCTCCAATCTGGTGAAGATTTTGTCTAGAATCTCTAAGTGTCCTTTGGCGTAGGATTTTTCCAATAGATCATCTACATAGTCTTCCATGAAAGTATGTATCATTTCATGGAACATTTTCATCATAGCCCTCTAATATATAGCTCCAACATTCTTCAACCCGAAAGGCATCAAATTCCAACAAAAGGTGCCCCAAGTACATGTAAAAGTTGTTTTGTCTTGATCTTTAGGGGCTATGTTTATCTAGTTGTATCCCAAAAACCCATCCATAAGTGATAAAATTTTGTGCCCAGGTGTCAAGTCTACAATGAAATCAATGTTTGGTAGAGGAAAATCATCTTTAGGACATGCTTTGTTAAGATCTATGAAGTCTGTGCACATCATGATGCTTTTATCTAGTTTTGATACTGGTACAATATTGGATATCCATTCAACATAGTCAATAGATCATCTGAATCCAACATCTAGTAACTTCTTCAACTCATCTTTCACTAAAAGGTAAATATGAGGATGCATCTTTCTAAACTTTTTCTTTACCAATTTTATGCCAGGTGGTAAGGAAAAATGATGCATAATGAGTTTTGGATCTATGCCTGGCATGCCAGCATATGACCAAGCAAAGTTGATATGTCCTTCCTCAAATAATTTAGTGAAATGAGGTCTCTCCTCTTCTGTCATGGACTCTGCTAGATGCAATGTATTGATTATTTTAGTAGTGCCAACATTGATGGATTACGTAGGTTCTATCACCATGAAGATCTCTATTGATAGTGTTTGGGGAGAGTGTCAAACCCTCCATCTCTTGGTGCCTTGGGGAGGTTTTCACCTTGAGATACACTCATTATTTTTAATTTTTCCTAATTTAATAGTGCATTAGATGGTTTTAACTATTAGACTCATTTCTTATAGTTTTGCAGCTGAAAGGTTTAGTACTCCCTTCATCAGGAGCTTCGTTATGAGATTCAATGATAGAACATGTGTCAGGATTGTTGGAACACATGAAGTTTACAATGGCATCATCGTTGACAAAGGTGGGTATGTCAAGCGGCTCATTTTGGTCCCATTCAATTAGTTCAGGATGCATTAAGGGCAAGGAATCATTAGATTGGCTAAGGTCATAAGGTGTAAGCATCATGATAGCCATATTATCAAATTGTCCAATGAGGTCTAGGATGTTACTCTCTTCTAACATGTCTATCTTGCTTGAAGAATGATCATCCTCACTTGAGTCAAAGACATATTGTGTTCCATATTCAAGGGGTCTAGAACCCAAACTTTGTCCCTCCATAAGTGTTGGTGTATACTATTAGATGACATAAATCTCTTTTTCATGACAAGACTCTTTAGAGAGGAGTCCCATTCGTAGTCATTAGAATCAGTTTCATGATCTTCATTAGCTTGTAGTTGTAAGATTCTCTCAACAACTCTTTGAGTTGCTTCATCTTTTGATTCTTCTTTGTATCCTAACCCTATTCTATCTTTGGGATTCATTGTGATAGGTTGTATTGGTTCACTGATTCCTTCTTTTCTTTTACCTAAAGGGCCTTTTCCTTCATATCCCATTTTTTCCAAAATTGCCTTGCATTTTCCATACTTATCTGTGCAGTTATTGGACACTGATACTCGTGATGAATCTTCATCTTTTTATAACCTATTTAGAACGTCTTTGTCTTCTTATTCTTTAGCTTAAACTTCCCATCAAAGAGTGATATGGGTCATAGAGCTTGATTCCTTGAGACAGATGGTTATCCATGGGACTTAGAAGAAGATGGAAGTTGTGATAAGTATGAAGCTTGATCTAATGAATATTCCCTCATCCCCTTGTCTTTTATTTGAATATTTTCCAATCATTTTGATAAGGCATTGAGATAACTTCCATTGTTGGATGAAGTAGAATCAACAACCCCTTTGTCTTTTGACTGGACCTTTTCCTCATGTTGTTTTGATGAAGAATTAGCTGGACTTTCATTGTTTGATGAATCAGAAGTGATGACTTCTCTATGATGTGGTACACAAGTTTCTTGACTTGTTATGAATGTATTGCAATATTGGGGATTGTTAGAATCTTCTGTAATGGTGATCTCCTATCCATTGAAAGGAAATTTTAGACACTAATGATACGTGGGTGGTAATTCCTACATTTCATGAATTGACGACCATCCCAAGAGTATGTTATATGTCAATTATTTTTCTAACACTTGACACACTATGTCCTTGACAATGGGTCCTACTTGAACAGGTAAGACGATCAATCCTTCGGAGGATATTTCTTCATCATCATATGCTTTTATGGTGATCTTCCTTCTAGGATCAATAGCATTTTTAGAATATCCTAGCGCATGAACCAAATTGAGAGTGCAAATATTGAGACCAAGTCCTCCATTTATAAGGACATGTTTGACACGATGTTTGGGTATGTGTAGGATCGTCATGGAAAAAATAGGCCCTTAAGTGGCAAAAAACTCAGAAAAAATAGCCTTAGGAAACTTGACATAAAAATTTGAATAAGTTATCTATATTATTTCAAAAATATGTAAGAATATAAGTTGTATAAAATTGAGTGTAGTTTCTAAACTACTAGGTTTGTTTTCAAAAAAAAAACTATTTGGTGAAAATTTGAAATTTCAATACAGTGGTACTTAAATTTCAGGGAGAAAATAAGAAGTAGGTGTTTGTTTGACCACCCTAACAACAATAAAATTATAATATTTTCTTATAATATTTTAGACATAAGTAGAGGACTCATGCCCCTATTTGATGCATATTTTTTTGTAATTCTTTTCCAAGTAAATAATTAATTATTAATTTTTTATTACAAATTTTGAAAAAATTATAAAAAATCATATGTCTAACCACCTTAACTTGGTCAAAACTTCATGAAATTCAAATTTTCCTCTTTTAATCCTATAGTATGCAAAGCATAGAATGTGACACGTGTTTTGGATTCAAAAAATGTGATACCATTTGAAAGCTATAGATGTTTCTCAATCAGCCTGCCAATTAGCACTTTAGTCATATTTTGAATAAAAAATGAATAATAATTACTTATTAAATTCAAATTAAAGCATAATTTATACTGGTGGAAAGCTGAGAATCTCCTTTAAAAACCCTTTTCATTTCATCAATTTTGTGGAAAAAACTAGTCATCAGCCATATACCCATCATATTACCACTTTTTGGCCCATCATGATCATGCACATACCTATTTATGGATTAAGACTTCAATGTGGAGAGTAGCATTATGTGGGTGGGTGGTGGATGTGTCATCATGTTCAGAGAAGGATAAGCAATGAGGCATGGTTAAATGTCCCACCATAGCTTGAAATGTATAGACTTCCAAATTGTTTGGTGTCATGGTGGCAATTAGAGCTTGTTCTTGGATTTCTTTGTGTGCTAGAGAGATCTTGAGAAGTTCCAATATGGATATCTGAGTGGGTATCTTCTATAACTGATCAATGATGTTATATTGATTTACAGGAGAAACAGTTGTTTTGGATGTGGAAGGGATAGCTCCTTTCAATATTACCTTGGCTTGTCCTCTTGTAATTGCATTAATTGGTGGACTGTCTTGATCTTTTGTGATTTTGATGACATTGATTTGATTGTCATTTGTGTTAGGTACAAGGACACTTATTTGAAGTAAGGCAATGCCAGTATCATTGTGTTGGTTTTTTCGTAGCGGCATCCTTCCCTAGGCTTCCAATTTCAATGTTTTGGATGGAATTATCAACCATCTCAATACAATGAATGGTAGAATCATAAACATAGTTTTCATTCCTACCTTTTGTATTTGATGTAGAGGACCCCCATTTTTCATAATTGGGTAAGGGATTCTTGAACACTCCATGATCATTATTTTTTTGGGGTCCTTCAATGAGTACCTTTTTGTTATCAATGAGATCTTGGATAGCATGTTTCAATTGCCAACAATATTTTGTCATGTGACCTTTGTTTTGATGTAATCATAGTAATGGGAATCATTCCACCAAAAGGGTTTGACTTGGGGATTCCAGTCTTGTGCTTCTAGCACTGTGATAAGATTATCCTCGATAAGTTCTTTTAAGGCTAAATCTAAGGATTTTCCTAATGGTGTGAATTTTCATCAATTGGAAGGTTTCAGAAATGGTGTTTCCCTAGTCCCAAGATTAGTATGATCATTGTATTGGCTAACATTTTGAGTGATAGGTGGATTTTTGTTTATATTAGTCTTGGTGACAACAGCTGTTAAGTTGAATACAGGTTTTCTATTTTAATTTTTGACTATGCCCTCATTGTTACCTACATTCTTGGTTCATTGCCAAAACTTAGGTTTATCTCCACCATTGTAGTTGTTAGAGGAAGTGGATGAGTTATTCTCATGTGTATCTTAATGACCCCTCTTTTGACTAAGGCTTCTTCAATCTTAATCTCGTTCTTAATCAATTTTTTGAATGTAGGGGGACATTGTAATTCTAGTCTATAGCTCATTTTCTCGTTTAGTTTTTCGATGAAAATTTCTATATTTACTTTCTTAGGGACGAAATGAGAATACCTAGAAAAAAACATCCTCCACTTTTTCAAGAAAATGAGCAAGGACTCACCCTTTTTCAGTTACAAGTTACAAAGGTCTTTCATGGTGATGTCATGTTGGATATTGTAAGAGTATTGAGTGAGAAATTTTTTGACCAATTCTTTAGATATGTTGATGGAGGGTGTAATCCTTGAAAACCATTCAAGGAATGTTCCTCCTAGACTTTGTGGAAACAATCTCATCAAATAAGTTTCTTCGTGTGCAAATTCTAGACTCATGGTTCAAAACTCCCTCACATGATCTAACAGATCGGTCTTTCCATTGTATTTATCATACTTTGGGAATTCACTATGTTTTGGGAAGGGAATCATGTTGATGGAAGGATTGAAGGGGTAGGGACAAATTTCCTCGATCAAGTATCGTTTCAAGGTTCCCCTTTGCATATCTAGAACTTGTTGTTGAAGGTTCTACATTTGGTGAATTAAAGTAACCATTTGTTTTGTTTCTTTTTTGGGATTTTTGGGAGGTGCTTTTAAGGTGTTGACATCAAAATTAGGGGGAAATTTAACAACTTTATTTTCCAACATTAATAGGTATTTTTCCCCATCTCTTTCAAAAATCTTTTCCAAAAACTTGTGAAATTTAGGGTCTTGTTCCTCTTGTTGGATGTCCTCCTCATTTATTTCTTCCCCTTGAGTATTATTGAGTCCTAGAAGAGGGTTTTATCCTGTTTCAGCCATGTTGTTAGGGATTTCACTACCTTGACCTTCAACATGTGGAATTTCAATGTTGGGAGTTTCGATATGGATATCTTCCCTACTAGGAGTTTCAATGTTTCTTGTTTCAAGGTTTGGTGTTTCGATATTGAGAGTTTCACTACTTGGATTTCCAATGTTTTATGTTTCAAGGTTGGGTGTTCCAAGTTCCTTGTCCTTAAGTCTCCTCTTTTGTGACCTTGTTTGGACAGACATACAAGTGTTAGGGTTTAGACTAATATTTGATCTAAGTTTGAAATAGTGCAAAGGATTACAACTAAGCCAAATAGAATAAAAAATTCTATTGTTAAGAATAAGTTTGATTTGATTGCATGACATCATTTTGTTGATAAAAGGATGAGAAATCCCAAAGATGAAACTAAGTTTTGCATTCAAAGATGTGATAGATAGTGATTATTTAGGCACTTTAAAATGTTTAGATCCCAATTTAGTTTGCACAATTTCACTTGTAGAGGTCAGTTTTGGTACGTTTAGCCTTCTAAGGAAACTAAGGAATGATCTTGGATTTGGAGTTTTGATTCAAGATGTGTAATTAAGGTACTCAGAATGTTGGAAAAGTCTTGGATTTTGACAATAGTACATCATGTATAACTCTAGATTGTTCTTGTAAGCTCTCTTGTAAAAGTTGAAGGTTAACCTTTCTCTAAAGTCGTAGAGCATAGACAAGTGATTTTTATGTTATTTTGGACTGAGAGGTTTGATCTTGGGTTTTCTAACCTTAATCTTTTGTGTAATCATCATGTAAACCACATTTTCTAACTTTGTTTTCGACTAAGGAAAGGTTTGTTTTCTTGAATTTCTCAATTGTGAACTCGTTTACCTCAATGAATGTAGTTCTAAATCAAGGTTTTCACTTTCAAAATGTAAAATTTTGATGGTGCTTTGAGTTTCATTTTGAAGACACATCAAGTAGAATATACACTACTAGAGCTTTGTAAGACTATATTCTTTGGATTCCACGCAAGTTTTACCCCAACCACACTTATCTTTAATGGATGAATTTAGAAGCTTTGTTGCACGAGCTCCCCCTTATAGTGAACTCTCTTCTCAAGCCAACCAATCTTCCAATCCCCATGAAACTCCCATGGAAAACTGATCATCTCTACTAAAACATATGAGAATGTGGATGCCTTGGAAATGACCATTACTACACCAAAGAATAGATAAAGGATTTTGGAAAGACTACAACAAGGGTTTTAATTCGAACATTCCATTCATGGGGGATGACCCACACGGTGAGAGTCCCTTTCTATCCATATTGTCAGATCCATCCACGTGATACTTGAACTTTCCTCAAGGATCCACATTTATATCCCGGTTGGAAAGTTGCTTGGATTTAGCATGTTACCGGCTTGGGTTGTTCCCTTGGGTGATTACTTTTTCCCACAGGGAAGGCCCTCTAGGATAAACAAAAGAAAGCAAGAATACATGTAGTTCGATCAATCTTTATTTTGAATGAATAAAGAGAGAACATATGCTATATGCTCCACTTACACTGGCATATAAACGAGAATGGGTTTGGCTTTATGGATCACCCAGTTAAGGAGAGAGTATATGCCTACCATTAATCACCTATAAAAAACATGGTGTTCATTTTCCTTTAATTAAGCTATGTTCCTAACTTAACCAAAAGGAAACATGATGTTCATTAACCTTGTAATTAAGTTATGTTCCTAACTTAATCAAATGGAAACAAGTAAATAATGTCCAGCCCCTACAATGTGTTAGTAGTTTATGTTTTGAATCTTTGATAGCAAATATGGGAAAACTTGCAAAACACAAGATAGAATGTGAGCTTTTTGATTTGGTGAAAATCTACAAGAGGCACCAAAATAGAGATAAAAGGCACCAAAATAGAGACAAGAGGTGCCAAAATAGAGACAAAAAGCTCAAAAATAGTGTTAAAGAAGCCAAAACTCCCTATAAAAATTTGCAAGAGGCACCAAAACAGGTACAAGAGGCTCCAAAACTCTCTAAACAACCCAAAATGGTCTCAAAATAGGGAAAACAGGTCTCTGAATAGTCTGCAAGAGGTGCCAAAATAGGTACAAGAGGCACCAAACTCTCTGAAAAACCCAAAATGGTCTTGAAATAATGAAAATGGTCTTAGAACAGTCTACAAGAGGTGGAAAAATAGGTACAAGAGGTGCCAAAACTCTTTGAATAGCCCAAAATGGTCCCAGAACAAGTGAAAATGTTCTCTGAACTACTTGCAAGAGGTGCCAAAATAGTTACAAGAGGTTGGACAAAACTCTCTGAATAGCCCAGAATGGTCCTAGAACAAGTGAAAATGATCTCTGAACTACTTGAAAGAGGTGCCCAAATAGGTACACGAGGCGGTAAAAATCTCTGAACAGCCTAGAATGGTCTTAAAATAGGTAAAAATGATCACTGAAACTACTTGCATGAGGTTCCAAAATAGGTACAAAAGGCCCCAAAACTCTATGAACAACACATAATGGTCTCAAAATAGGTAAAAAATGATCCCCAAATAGCTTGCAAGAGGCACAAAAATAGGTATAAGAGGTGTCAAAACTCTCTTAACAACCCAAAATGGTCTCAAAACAGGTAAAAATGATCTTTGAACTACTTGTAAGAGGTGCCAAAATAGGTACAAGAGGCCCCAAAACTCTCTGAATAGCCCAAAATGGTCTCAAAACAGGTAAAAATGATCTTAGAATAGTTTGCAAGAGGTGTTGGTGGTTTTTCTTGTAAACCAGGTTGGTCTCCTATTCTACCTATGGAGTAGCCATCTCCAATCAAGGGCAGCTCGGAGGACCTGGACCAACTGACAAGATCAAAAGATCTTCTGCACTTTAGGATTTGCAGAACCAGGGCAGGTATACCCACACAATGCCTCAAATAAAACCAAACATTTCTTTTTATAGCAGATAACTCCTGATGCCAAGTGTTGAGAACATCAAATAGGGCTAGATTCTTAGTTACAAAACACTTGAAGCAACAAGGAGGAAAGACAAGACATCAAGCAAAAGATATTCAATGATTTATATGAATTGTTTTCTGAGAGGGACAGGGCACAAGACAGATCAGTGCCTAATCCAGGGTCATGGAGTCACACACAAAAGATGGAATTCATCTACAAATAGGACTCAATCAGTGGATTTTGTTTTGCTAATGCCTTACATCAACTATTAGTGCCTTACACTAACAATCCAGCTCTTGTATCAACTAGCCTCTTCTTACCAAATCCAACCTGCAAAAAAATAATCACTACTATCTATTCAAAGGATTTAACTACTTCCTTGAAGCAAACTTATCAACAAATAACACAATCCCATGAAGTATGAGAAGATGAACAAAAACAACTTATGCATTTATTCAAATGATTAAAAGCTTACAAATGTGGAGACAATTTGATGATATGCATGAAAGATAAGCATCTTCATTTATTCCTGCTTAACTGATTGCATTTACAGAGGAATTCAACATTACAGTTTACAGACTCAAAAATGACCTAAGACCAAATCCTAATCTATCCCAGGCTGGTCCACAAACTCAAAAAAATGGAACTGAACCCTTCATCCTGGCCATGAATTCTCCCTTTATAGGAACATGGAGAGCAATAAGCAATTGGCCAGGGAAATTACATGTCAGTATTTAACCGAACAAACCCTAAACAGCACGCAGGCCACATCACCAGTCCATGTCAGACCCCAACTGCATCGTGACCAATCAAAACCCTTGTTGTGACCTTCAACAACTTCTCTGGTCACATAAATGCCTCTGGTCAGATCTTTGTCAGGAGGGACACTCCATGCACCGATAGAGATCAATCAACCTACACCAAATATGTCGCCAAATCTGTGAGCCCATACTCGAGCCACGTCGTCCTTGTCCCAGAGTCACATCACCATGAATGATCCAGGCTTTTGGTTTTCACGTGCATCATCAATACCAAACCCTGACCATGGTGTACTTTGAAACTCAACCGTCGATCACTTGAGATCAGACGGCCATCACAATCCTCACAGGATGTATTTATTGATAACTTTGTATCGGCGAGCTGAACAAGAGCCCTTGATCTCCACCATCGGCCACCGCGGGCCATTGATCTATGTGGTCCTCTGCATGGCATACCTGACATTCAGCCATTGATAACCATTGAGCACCTGTATCGTTCTGATTAAAACATCACCGTTCACATTTGGCACATGCACACTTCCGGCCTTTAAGTTGCTCGGGTTTTACCTTACCACATCCTGCAGCTCACAATAGATCACCAAGACATCATTATGCTCTTGTCAATGAGACCAAGAGGAGTTCACTGAGATGTTCATTGAATGCTCCAAGTCTAATTGAAGTGAATCCCATATGTTATGTCGACGAGACAAAGACACTTCACCGAGACTTATTTTGAAAACCTAAACTCTTGTCGATAGCTTCCATCCACCATCATTCGGTGTGACCCAGCAAATTTGCTGTGACTTCACACCGACGACATTACACTTTTTCTGAAATTCTCATTCTAAAGCAAGTCGGTATAACATTTCAATTTCGATAAGACCTTATCCTGACTGTATACCATAAGCTGATAGAGAATACTTTCCATCGCTGAAATACAATAGAAGTCTTGCTGACTACGGCCTAAATGATAAATTCAATCACCAAGACATCTGAAATGTCTTGCCGATAGGCAACTCAGACATTTCAAATTGGGTTGGGAAGACTAGGTGTACTCGACAAGACGTCACATCGAAGTCACCGCGGGGCCGGTGAAAATGGTAACAAGGGGTAGTTTAATGATGAGACAAAGGGGCTTGAGGGGAACTTAAGTCACAGGTGTACCGGCTAGGAAGGTCAATGAATCGAAAAGCCAGCGTAGTGGGAACCAAACAAGGTCAAAGTCGGAACCAGGAAAGAGACGGAGTCAAAGCCGGAGTGGGGGAAGAAACAAAAACCAAAATGACCACCCGAGACCAAAATCCAACCCCGATCCACCTCTACAAAAGACAAAGGAAGGGAGATGGGAGAGGAACAAAACTTGAAACTAGAACCTAGAAAAGGTTCCAAAACTTGTTCTTATTCCGATCCCGTGCCCGCCAAAGGAAACAAAGCAAAAAATAAAGGGAAGAACGTGGAGAGGAAAATGACCAGCGACCGATGCAGGGCAGAAAGGAAAAGAAACTCTAATCATGCAGAATCGGAACCGGGACGGATATGTGAACGGGAATTAGAACTTCAAAATTTGGAAAAGTTCTAGATCCATTCAAACATCCATTTTGCCTCTGATAAAACAAAAGAAAAGCCAAGGCAAGCAAAAGAGAAAGGGGAACTGAACTAAAAGCCCAAATATGAGGAAAAGAAAAGCCAGGAAAAACCCTAACATAGGCTGCCCCATCGGAGAGATGAAAACTAGCACATTGGGCTCAACCCTTATGGGAGCCCATTTAACCCACGTGTTAAAAAGAAATATAAAACTCACAAGCCAAGGATTTGCAATGAAAAACAAGGGCACACAACCAAAACCTAAAAGACAACCAAAAAAGGCTCTAACATAGGCTCCAGTTGGGGATGTATGCCCCCAGTGGGCATAGCAAGATTCCAGATCACTGGGAGAGCAGACCAGAACAAAAGGAAATGCAAAATAGCGAGGAGCTAACCGAACAAGGTTAGTAGATAGAGCAAAACAAAACCGACCAGAAAAGAAAAAACCTAACCTAATGTTCATGGAAAAAGAAATGCTTCAGATGAAGCACCACTTCAAGAATTGCCCATGAACAGGCAATTCAAGAGTCACATGGTTGATTCTTTATTTCATTTGATGACACTAGGCCACCAAATGAAAATGTGAAGCCACAACTTTCCTCTGTCAAACACAATTCTTCTAAATGAGTTGACATTCCCTAACTTGTGCTTGCCCCTACCAATCTACAATAGTATAAATGAATGTACCTCTACAAACATAAGTGTTAGGTTGCCCTTGTGCAAGTGAGAATTTTCCCTGTGTTTAGTTTTATCTTCAACTGGCAACCAAATCCAATAAACTTTATCATTGCCACACTCTTCATTGTCTGATTTTGTGTCATGTGGCAATACTTGTGAATACTGATCAAGACCATATGAAAACATAGTCTGATCACAAATAGATACCTGATAAAACATGTTAGTACCTCTAAACAGGCTGTCATATTCATCATTATAAACATGTACATGATCCTTATGCATTTGAAAGTCAGGCATACTTTCAAAATGATGACTATTATGTGACAAAAAGCTGTCATATTCACTATTTACATTACCCTGAAGCTGAAAACAACTAGCTCCAGTGCTTTTCATATTGTCACATTCTATGAAAACTTCATCAAGTGTATACAAAGGAATACACTCACCATTCGACACATCTTGCAATTGCTCTATATAATTTTCAGTAGGAGGAGGCACATCATTAGTGCAATGATGTTTTAAACTACTACTCCCACTTCCTCTTTTCACTTGGCTCTGTTCTTCATCATGCTAGCAATGAGAGCCATCGAAGGACTCTAACTCATCTTCATGGGCTGTCCAACTATAATCATCATCCCAATCTTGCTCATCATTGAGCAACTCTGGTTCAGAAGCACAATCTGATTTCAGACTAAAATAAGTGTCATCATGATCTACAAGATCACCATTATAAGGTGCATTGGAATCACTTGCATCATACCTTGCATTCTACAAGTCCTCATCATCAAGACCGATATGAGTTTCCCACAACAACCTAGAGTTGTTGTGTGCACACCTTTGATATTTTGTGGTTAGCAAATCTGATATTTGTTTAGAACTTAGTAGGTCAATGCTCTGTCCTACCCTCTCAACCACTTCTTCCTCTTCTTGACCTCTACCAGGACTAGATACAACACCAAAGGTATCAAGGAACAAAGTTCTGAGCTGATACCATGAAACAATGGAGTGCACTGGTAAGCAAGTGAACCAATCATTGGCCACACCTTCTAAAGATCTAACAAATAGCTTCATGACCACATCCTCTTTTTCAACCTAACAACGTCCAATGAAATCAATAAAAAGCTGCATATGTCTTGATGTTGATTCCTCAACACCACCTTTAAACTTGGGTAAATATTTATTGATTCCCCTAGGGGCAGCATGTGGGTAACCCTGGATTTTATCAAAATCCAAAGGGTTGTATCTTTCACTATCATATGCCCTCTTATGAAGACAAGACTATGCCTTAAGCATGGTATCATAGCTTGTAGAGGGAGAAACAAGACAATAATGCATTTTGCAAATGAAACCTATCCCTCTACAACTATCCAGTTGCAATATTAAAACTTCCCTTGATGCTAGTGCTTGATCTCACCAAATAAAGGGGAATAAAGTTTTTTTTTTAAATGTTCAAAAAGCATGAAGAATGCCTGGAAACGTTGTAGCATTAGAACTATTCTTTGAATCTTCAATGGGTTTACCTTGATAGAGTCACCACCTCTTTGTAGAGGACAGAACTTCAAATGGTATGAAGCTCACTTACATGTAAATCTTTCTCTGAGTTCCATCCGATGGAGCACCATAGATCTTGTAGCTTTCAGGTTCACTACAACAAAACTTTTTTCCAGGCCCGAGATTCTTCAAACTTTTAATAGCACCAACATGGCAAACAAATATGACTCTTTTGATAAGGCAAGATTCTAGTTAATCCCCAGTAGAGTTGCCATCTTGTTGGTGGTTTTTCTTGTAAACCAGGTTGGTCTCCTATTCTACCTATGGAGTAGGCATCTCCAATCAAGGGAAGCTTAGAGGAACTGGACCAACTCACAAGATCAAAATATCTTCTGCACTTTAGGCTCTGCAGAACTAGGGCGGGTATACCCACACAATGCCTCAAATAAAACCAGACATTGCTTTTTATAGCAGATGACTCCTGATGCCAAGTGTTGAGAACATCAAATGGGGCTAGATTCTCAGTTACAAAACACTTGAAGCAACAAGGAGGCAGGACAAGACATCAAGCAAAAGATATTCAATGATTTATATGAATTGTTTTCTGAGAGGGACAGGGTGCAAGACAGATTAGTGCCTAATCCAAGGTCATGGAGTCACACAGAAAAGATGGAATTCATCTACAAACAGGACTCAATCAGTGGATTTTGTTTTGCTAATGTCTTTCATCAGCTATCAGTGCCTTACACTGACAATCCAACTCTTGTATCATATAGAATCTTCTTACCAAATCCAATCTGCAAACAAATAATCACTGCTATCTATTCAAAGGATTTAACTACCTCCTTGAAGAAGACCTATCAACAAATAACACAGTCCCATGAAGTATGAGAAGATGAACAAAAACACCTTATGCATTTATTCAAATGATTAAAATCTTACAAATGTGGAGATAATCTTATGATATGCATGAAAGATAAGCATCTTCATGTATTCCTACTTAACTAATTGCATTTATAGAGGAATTCAACATTATAGTTTACAGACTAAAAAATGACCTAAGACCAAATCCTAATCTATCCTAGGCTAGTCCAAAAACTCAAAAAAATGGAACTGAACCAAGGGAACCAAACCCAAGGGATGAAACCCTTCATCCTAGCCATGAATTCTCCCTTTATAGGAACAGGGAGAGCAATAAGCAACTAGCCAGGGAAATTACATGTCAGCAGTTAACCGAACAAACCCTAAACAACACGCAGGCCACATCACCGGTCCACGTTAGACCCCAACTGCATCATGACCAATCAAAATCCTTGCTGTGACCTTCAACAACTTCTCTAGTCACATAAATGCCTCTGGTCAGATCTCTATCAGGAGGGACACTCCATGCACAGATAGAGATCAATCAACCTGCACCAAATCTACCGCCAAATCCACAAGCCCATACTCGAGCCACATTGTCCTTGTCCCAAATTTGCATCACCATGAATGCTCTAGGCTTCTAGTTTTCACATGCTTCATCAATACCAAACCCTGACTATGGTGTAGTTTGAAACTTGACCGTTGATCACCCGAGATCAGACGGCCATCGCAATCCTCGCAGGATGTATTGATTGATCACTTTGTATCGGCGAGCCAAATGAGAGCCCTTGATCTCCACCATCGACCACCACAGGCCATTGATCTATGTGGTCCTCTACATGGCATATCTGACATTCGGCCATTGATAACCATCGAGCACCTATATCGTTCTGATTAAAACATCACAGTTCATATTTGGCACATGCACACTTGCGGCCTTTAAGTTGCTCGAGTTTTACCTTACTGCATCCTGCAACTCACAATAGATCGCCAAGACATCAATATGCTCTTCTCGATGAGACCAAGAGGAGTTTGCTGAGATGTTACACTGAATGCTCCAAGTCTGGCCGAAGTGAATCCCATATGTTATGTTGGTGAGATAAAGACACTTTGCTGAGACTTATTCTGAAAACCCAAACTCTTTCCGATACACTTCCATCCACCATTGGTTAGTGTGACCCAACAAATTCACTATGACTTCACACCAATGGCATTACACTTTTTCGAAATGCTCATTCTAAAGTGAGTCGGTATAACATTTCAATTTCGATAAGACCTTATCCCGACTATATACCATAAGCCGATAGAGAATACTTTCCGTCGCCGAAATACAATAGAAGTCTCATTGACTGCGGCCTGAATGATAAATTCAATCGCCAAGACATTTGAAATGTCTTGCCGATAGGAAACTTGGACATTTCAAATTGGATCAGGAAGATTGGGCTTACTCGACAAGACGTCATAGCGAAGTCACCGTGAGGCCAGTTAACAATGAGACAAAGGGGCTCAGGGGGAACTTAAGTCGCAGGTGTACCAGCTAGGCAGGTCAATGAATCAAAAAGCCAGCGGAGTGGGAACCAAACAAGGTCGGAGCCAGAACCAGGAAAGAGACGTAGTCAAAGCTAGAGTGGGGGAAGAAATGAAAACCAAAATGACCACCCGACACCAAAACCCAACTTGGATCTGCCTCCACAAAAGACAAAGGAAGGGAGACGGGAGAGGAACAAAACCTGAAACTAGAACCCAGAAAAGGTTCCAAACCCTGTTCTTAGTCCGATCCCACACCCGCCAAAGGAAACAAAGCAAAAAACAAAGGGAAGAATGCGGAGAGGAAAATGACCAGTGATCGACGCATGGTAGAAAGGAAAGGAAACTTTAATCATGCGGAATCAGAACTAAGACAGATGCATGAATGGGAACTAGAACTTCCAAATTTTGAAAAGTTCTAGTTTCGTTCAAACATCCATTTCGCCTCCGATAAAACAAAAGAAAAGCCAAGGCAAGCAAAAGAGAAAGGGGAACCAAACTAAAAGCCCAAATACGTGGAAAAGAAAAGCCAGGAAAAACCCTAACACAGGCCGCCCCATCGAAGAGATGAAAACTAGCACGTTGGGCTCAACCCTTGTGGGGGAGCCCATTTAACCCACATGCTAAAATGAAAGATAAAACTCACAAGGCAAGGATTTGCAATGAAAAACAAGGGCACACAACCAGAACCTAAAAGACAACGAAAAAAGGCTCTAGCAAGAGGCACCAAAATAGGTACAAGAGGTGCCAAAACTCTAAAAATAGCCTATAATTTCCTCAAAACCAGTGCAAAAGGTTCCCAAGTCTTAAATCTGAACCCACAATCACAAAATTTACAAAAAAAATAGAAATAAGTGAGGAAAAGTCCCCATGGTGGGCGCCATTTTTGTGCGTGTGTCAAATGTGCAAAGTTAAACAACACAAACCTTAATGAAACGATTTATATTCAAATATTTGAAAGCAAATAAACTACTCTATTTCCTAATACAATCAAATCCTTCAAATATGCCTCATTGTTGTCTATTTCTAAGGATTTATTAAACCATTTGGCCCTTAGATTTCTTTGAGCACAATGGGTGTTAAAATGACAACCTAGAAAATGAAATTAGACAAATGATATGCAAGCTAAGATGTATTTAACATGCAAGCATGTGTTGGAATAGTGGTGATCATGAGAAATGAACAAACTAATGGAAAGGATAATGGATATGATGATAAACGAACAAGTGGAGATGAGTGAGATGATATGCAACTATGATAACCTAGGCATGATTCTGCATATGCAAAAATGCAAACATAAAACAAACTAATCTAAAAGGAAACTATGATGCAATGGCGGTGATAAAATGCAACTATGAAGCAATATACTAAGTTAGTATGAGAATGCAATATAAAACATGATACGAAAGCTAGTTATAAGACTCCATGAAAGCTCCAAGCTCCTACGAAAAACCTGTATGGTAACAATACTCAAAGTGTGGATGAAAAATAGCATTATAACACTATTTCAATGTGTATCCCAAAATAACATTATAACAATACTCAAAAGGTGGATAATAAATGCAAAGGATAAGGGGTGTATTTATAGGGTTTCTCAATCATTTTGTGATGTGGCACTTATCAACGGTGAAGATTCAAAGGAGAAACAATAGATGGTAGAGATGGAGAGAATCAGGATGTTGTCTCCTTGACCAAAGACAATATGCCATATTTGTGGAGAGAATCTCTTGACCTTTATGAGGTGGCACAATAAAATTTAGTAGACATGTGCTCTAATTCTTAATCAAGATTAGGGAATGTTAATTAAATAGACACATTCAAGATTCTTTGTTTATTTAATTATTTAGAGGAATGGGATTTTAGAGAATTAATAGAAGATTGAATGATATAAATAAAGTGTGACTTTATTTATATGTAGTCAGAATATTAATCAAATACGTTGTATTTAATTAATTGAATTTGATGACCATTTTTACGTGTATACACATTCTACAGTGTAAGTTATGTTCACTAGCTGTGAATTGTAGTTTTCTATGTTTTTGGTTGAGGTACAAGAGAAATATTGTTGATCTAAATTTCTCTATGAAGAAGTCTTATACCTTGCGGCTCTAGAATTGAGTTGTTTTGACTGTATTGAAAATAATTTTGGTATCTAGAAAGTTTGTGCTTAATTTTTTTTGTTTTACATTGATTTGGCTAACCTTGTGTGGAATACTACTTTTGGAGTTAGTGAAGCATTTTAGATCTATTTTGGTCCTTATGAAGCATGTGTTTGGGTCACCCTCATTCTAATTCCACCCTAGGATGTTTTGGCATTGACCTAATTTGAATTTGAATTTGGATGGCTAACTTTGGAAATGTTTCAAGGTTGAAGATGGTATAAATGTAGAATGAGTTAGGGAAGAAGAAGTGAAGAGAACATAAGAAATAGAGACAAGAGTGAAAATATAATAGAGATAAGTGAAAATTAGTGTGTGTGTCTCATTTGAGTATGTTAGATCAATGTGAAGGCTAAATGTCAAGTTTCTTAAAGCAGTGAGATGAAGGTGCACTATATCATTTGTGCATGTCTGCAAGTGGATTGGGAAAATTGTGGTGGATTTCTCTATTGCATTTAGATTTTCTTCTCTCTATAACAAGTCTTCTTTATCTTCTTTATATCTTTGTGGTAGTGAGCCCTCTGGGTTGTTAGCCTTGTTGGATAGTGATTCCTTGTTTTGGTAGTGAGCCTCTTGTAATTGGTTTTGATGTTCTCTATAGTGTGAGTTAATCCTCACATAGTTTTTACTTTATTGGGTTTTCCACATAAATCTAGTGTTATTTTGTTTATGTGATTGTTTTCAATTTCTCAACTAGTATTAAATGTCCAATTTGCTAAGAAGTGTTAGGGATTAGTTCTAGTGAATGAATTAAATTTTAAATCTGTGACAACTGATTCAAAACCCCCCTCTCAGTTGTCTTGTTCAACACAATATTTGTGACTTTGTGGGTTAGGTGGTGTAGGTTTCCACCCTACAGATTCTACCAATGTTAATGTCATTAGAAATGACTCATAATGCATAGAAACCTGTTGTGATACCTTGGAATTTATCCTACTCTAAATGTGTGAAATGACTAAGTAATGTGAATGACAAAATACCAAGGACACCTCAAGATTAGCCAAAAGAGTGATATAATGAAAAGGAATGTAAATAAAATGAAACACAAACAATTTTACCTCCCTTGTTGTTGATATCTCTTTGATTGTGTGTTCCTTAGATGATTGCTTGAGTGACTAGATGCAAGATTACATATGCAAATGATTGAAAAGATGGCTAGATGATGGTAAAGGATTGTGAATTCAAATTGGCAGCATGTAGTTATGAAAATGCAAAGTGTTGAAAATGCAAATTGGCAGCATAAGGTTGCTTTAAATGAAAGTGTTTAAAATTCCCTTGAGGAGGGGGTATTTATAGGAGAATTTGAATTCTCTAGAGAATTCAACGGTCAAGATTTCTCTAACAAGGCCAAGATGAAGGGCTATGGTGGGTTGAGAACCCACAAGCCCTCACAACTTGACATGTGGAGGGTGAAGTGGCCAAGGGGATATGAGATGGAGATGAGTTTTCAAGAAGGTACATGAGGTGGAAAAAGGACATGCACCTTGGGGAGTGAGAAGATTTCCACAAAAAGGGATTTCTTGTCCCCAAGTGGGAGTGAAAGGGACATTTGAGGAATTTTGGAATTCCTCAAAAATCTACATGAGAAAGGAAAGGTGGTTGGGGATATAAATGTGAATTAAAAATTCACATTCCTAGGAGATCTAGAGGATAAAAGGTGGGCTCCAAAAAGGTGGGACTTGGTCACATGTGAAGATTGTGACAAGTCCAAGGTTCTAGAAGCCTTGGAAGAATGGAATGTGAATTAAAAATTCACATATAAAGGAGGAATCTAGGATAGAATAAAAAGGAATTAAAAATTCCTTGGGGAATGATTAGGTTTTAATTAATTTAATAAGAAGATAGAGGATTAGAAGCCAACTTGCAAAAGTTGGAGGATGTGACACATCCTAATCAAGGATTAGGCATGTGCACATCCCTAATGAAGAAATTAGGAGATGGATTAGGATTAGATGAAAATGACATGTGAGGAATTAAATAAATGTAATATTTATTTAATTTATTTGATGAAAAGAGGATTAAGGAGGGTAAGGTATTTAATTATTAATTAAATACCTTACGGATTTGGCAGAATTAAAGATATTAATTAAATAATAGTAATATTATTTAATTAACTCAGATAAGAGGATGTTTAGACGAAAAGTGATAAATTTGGATAAATTAAGTGTCCAAATTTAGATGTCTACACCTGCAAACAATATCCCACGAGGATATTTCTGCATTCACAAAACTAATGTAGGAGCATCCTTGGTTCTTTGTAATCCTACATCAACCAAAAGTATTTATTTTCCCTTTAGCTTTGTTATTTTTAGTTCAAGTTGGTGGACCTATCATATTTAATCACCAAATCCTGTGTATCTATGTTTTCATCAAGGACATGTTCATTTTCCTTATTCCAATATTTTAGAGTTATTGGATATTTTTTCGGCAATTTATTGCTTCCAGAATAAGTGACATTTTCTTGAACAGAGCATCGGGATAATTTCAAAGCATAACAAATAGTTTTCTCTTGTGGGTCCTTTTGGTGAATTGTAGATCTTTGAGGCATGATTCACATTGTTCCATGGAGTGTTGCCAACCTTACTTTTGGGTCCATACTTCATACCTTGCACTTGCTGAGCAAACATTAATATTTGAAGGTAGACCTAGTATGCACAAATTACATTTTCTTCATTAGAAAATATAATAATCTCTAGTCAATGCAGAGGATTCTTTATCACTGGACATGATATAAATAAATGGAACAGATCATTAGGAAATCAATCAAGTTTGATAAGGGATTTTAATTCTAATACTCTACTTGAATTAAGGAGCATATAGGAAGAATGAATGTTTGAACATGTTGTATGAGGCCTGTGAGTGTGAATCTGTAAGTCCAGATGTTCTTGGCTATCTATAATTGATATTTCTAATAATAAAAATGTTTAATTTGTATTTTCCTCCATATTCTATGTTTCTTTCATTGTGCGAATCTTGATGCATGGTTCAAACTGTTCTCTTTGAGGACCCTCCCTTTCGTGTCTACGCCAAATGGTATTAGAGTGAGATTCATTTTGTAAGATATCATTAGATTTTGTGAAGTCCTATTGAAGATTTGTTGTGCAGTGGCAGACTGAGGATCTGATCTGTAGCTACATAGGACTTCTGTAAAGATGGTGGGAAGAAGAAATGGTAGAGGAAATGGAGCACATGGAAATGTAGACCCAACAATAAAGGAGATGTTGAGTGGAATTTTTGCCATATTAGATGCAGTTGAAACAAGTTAGAGGAGAGGTCGACTAGTTGAGAATGCGAGTGATGAAGAGGTAGAACATGAAGAAAGAGAAAGAGAAAATCAGCCTGCCCTTGATCAGGAAGAAGAAAGGTTCATAAGAGCCCTAACTAGGGTTAATACCAGATTGCATTTTAATCCACTGGATTATAGTGGTAAGTTGGATTTAGATGAATTGCTTGATTGGATAATAGAGATGGAGAAATATTTTGATTTTGAAGGTACCGCCAAAGATAAGAAGGTGAAATATGCTTGTACAAATTTGAAAGGGCACGCATCCCTTTGGTGGGAAAATTTTCAAATAGATAGGAAAAAAAGAGGAAAAGAGAAGATGGTGAATAAGTTGAAGGAAAAGTTTATGCTTGCAAATTATCAGATTATTTCATTTTGAAAGTTGTAGAACTTGAAGCAGAAGGATTTGAGTGTGACAAAATATACTGAGGATTTCTATAAGTTGAATATTACATCTAGACATTCAAAGGATGAGATCGAGCAAGTAGCTAGATATGTAAATGGTTTGAAACCATATATACAGGATGAGATTAGTGTGATAAAATTGCAAAGCATTGAGGAGGTATATCAATGTTCCCTAAAAGTAGAGGAGAAGATAAATAAGAGACATGAGCCAAGATAGAGAGGAAGAGGTGGAACATTTTAGAGAGGAAGAATTTTTATAGGAGGAGGAAGAGGATCTTCTGCAGATTTGGATAAAGATAAGGAGGTTAGTAAGAATGATAATTCATACTATATAGATGATGGAAACTCTTACAGGAGAGGTCTCGAATATGGTGGTTATTAGAATGAAGGTTATAGAAAAGATGATAGAGGACAAGAAAAAAGAGTATTCAAGGGAATTTTCTTTAAGTGTGGTGGAGAAGGACATAGAGAATTTGAATGTATTCATGGGGAGACAAGTAGAAAGATAGAGAATAGTAGAAGAGTAGCCTTTGCTAAGGAGGATCATGTTGGATCATCTAATAGACTGGAAGAAGGAGAAGTGTTGGTGAACAGAAGGGTATTACGTCAGAGTGAGATGGAGCAGGAACCATTGTAGAGAAAGAATTTGTTTTAGACCAGATGTAAGGTAGCTAGTAAATGTTGCAAGGTGATTTTTGACAATGGAAGCTTTGAGAACCTAGTTTTTGAGGAAATGGTGACCAAACTAAAGCTAGAAAGATTGAAACACCTGAATCCTTATCAGATAACATGAATTCAAGATGAGCATAAGATAAGTGAACAATGTTTGGTGAAGTTGAAGATAGGAAATTATCATGATGAAGTTTTGTACGATATTATGCCTATGGATGTATGCCATGTTTTGTTGGGAAGACCTTGGCAGTATGATAGACAATATATTCATGATGGAAAGAAGAACACATATACTATTGTTTCTAATGGGAAGAAGTAGACTTTGTTGCCATTGGAGGATGTTCCTAGAGTTGAGATTTGTACAAATGCTAGAATCTATTTGGTTGATGGAAGGAGATTTTTGGATGGACTAAAACATGAAGACATGTGCTATGCCTTGGTTCCCAAGAAGATTGAAGACTTGAAGCATGTAGAAGAGCAACCGAATGAGAAAAAAGAGTTACTAAGAGAGTATGAAGAGATCATTTAAGAAAATGTACGTGATGGATTTCCACCTATCAGGAGTATTAACAATTGCACGGATTTGATTCTTGGAGCTAGTTTTCCTAATAAAGTAGTACACTGGATGACACCTGTAGAAAATGAATTATTGAATAGATAGGTGCAAGAATTGTTGAAGAAGGGTTTGATCATAGAAATATTAAGTCCTTGTGCAGTACCTGGTGTGTTAGCACCTAAGAAGGACATGGAGAATGGAGGATGTGTACAAACTCTAGAGCTATAAACAAAATCACAATGAAGTACAAATTTCCTTTGCCCCGAATGGATGACATTATGGATTGTTTGAGTGGAGCCAGATACTTTACAAAGATAAACTTGAAGATTGGATATTACCATATCAAAATTAGAGAAGGGGATGAGTGGAAGACAACATTTAAGACAAATGAAGGATTGTATGAATGGTTAGTGATGGCTTTTGGATTAACAAATGCACCGAGTATTTTCATGAGGTTGATGAATGAGGTATTGAATAATTTATTGGGTAAGTTTATTATTGTGTACTTGGATGACATCTTGATTTTTTGTAAGACTAGAGAAGAACATTTTTTGCATATAAGACAAGTTTTGCAGAGGTTAAAAGAAGAGTAGTTGCTGATAAACATTAAGTAGTGTAGTTTCATGAAGGAGGAACTGGTATATCTGGGATTTGTGATATTTATGGATGGATTGAAAATGGATATTAAGAAAGTGAGAGAAATTTTTTAATGGCCTACACCTGAAAGCATTGGAGAGGTAAGATCATTTCATGGATTGGAAGGTTTCTACTGAAAGTTCATTAGGAATTTTAGTTCTATTTGCAATCCTATGAGAAAAAAAATGAGGGGGGATAAGAAGGATTTTAGATGGACATCTAGAGCAAACAAAAGTTTTGAATTGTTGAAACAAAAAGTGATAGAGCAACCAGTATTGGCATTATTGGATTTCAACAAGGTATTTTAGGTAGATTGTGATGCAAATGGAAATGCAATCAAAGCATTATTGAGTCAAGAAGGGAAACCAATAGCCTATTTTAGTGAGGAATTGAATGATGCTAGGAGAAGATATTTAGTGTATGATTAGGAGTGTTATACCATAGTTCAAGCCTTGAAGAAGTGGAGACATTACTTGCTGACTAAGGAGTTTGTGTTGTATACAGATCATCAAGCGTTGCAGCATTTAAACCTTCAAGGTAAGTTGAATCAGAGACACATGAGATGGGTGGAGTTTCTTGCAGAGTTATTATTTTGTTTTGAAACATAGGAGTGAAAATTCAAATAGAGTTAATGATTTGAGTAGGAGAAGGAATCTATTGATAGAGATGAGAATGGAAGTATTAGGCTTTGATGAATTGAAGAACTTGTATGAGGAAAACCCAAATTTTGTAGAACCTTGGAGAACTTGTAAAGAACCAGTCTTGGGAGATAGGAGTCAGTGGTTGGATTATTTCATTTAGGAGAACATGTTGTTCAGAGGAAATTAGTTGTGTATACCTTGGAGTTCAATGAGAAAAAATCTAATAAAAGAAAAACATGGTGGAGGATTGGTAGGACACCTTGGGATTGATAAGAAAGTAGCATTGGTAAGTGAGAATTACTTTTAGCCATAGATTCATAAGGATGCTAGGAAATTTGTGCAGAGTTGTAGAATTTTTCAAGTTACAAAAGGAAGTAATCAGAATGTTGGATTGTATAAACCTTTGACAATTCTAGAGAGACCTTGGGAAGATATCAGCATGGACTTCATACTTGGATTGCCAAAGACATACAAAGGTAAGAAGAAAAAAAATGTAGTACATGTAGCAGATTTGGTTTTCAAAGAAGTGATCAGATTGCATGGTTTACCTAGGAGAATTGTTTTAGACAGAGATACAAAGTTTGTTGGTTACTTTTGGAGGACACTGTGGAAGAAGTTGAGGATAGATTTAAAGTTTAGTTCTACTTTTCACCCATAGACTGATGGAAAGATAGATGTAGTAAATAGGAGTTTGGGAAATTTACTGAGATGTCTAGTTGGAGAAAAGACCAGAAGTTTTGATTTAGTCCTTGCACAAGTAGAGTTTGCATACAATAATTCAATGAATAGAAGTACTAGAAAGACACCTTTTGAGATTGTTACTCGAATTCATCCTAGAGGTATATTAGAATTAAGAGACATCAGTAATGAAGACGAAAAGAGTGTAGAAGTAGAAGAATTTGTAGAACATATGAAGAAAATGCATGATCAAGTCAAGAATCATTTGGAAGAAATGAACAATAGATATAAGGAGAAGGTAGATGAGAAGAGGAGACATAGGAATTCAAAGTTGGAGATGAAGTGATGGTGTAATTGAGGAAGGAGATATTTTAGTTGGTACATACAATAAGTTGAAGATGAGGAAGTTTGGACCTTGTAATATTTTGAAGAAGTTTGATTTAGGGAATGCATATGAAGTAGAATTACATGATAGCATGGGTATATCACCTATATTCAACATTGAAAATCTACATTAGTATCATGAAGCAAAATTTAGCAAAGACAGTAAGGAAAAAATAGAGAAAAAGTTTCCTAAAAATCAATTAGATGAGATAGAACATATTTTGGATATCAGTGATGGGAGGAAGACATGTGGAAGATAGTACAAAGAATATATTGTGAAGTGGAAAGGAAAACTGGTGGAAGATTCTTCTTGGATTTCTCAAGCTAAGTTGGACCATATTGGTTTTCCTTTAGCTCCAGTAAAGTGAGGGACTCACTTTTCAATTAACCCTAGATGTTTGATGTAGGAGCATCCTTGGTTCTTTGCAATCCTACATCAACCAAAAATATTTCTTTTCCTTTCAAATTTGTTCTTTCAAGTTCAAGTTGGTAGATTTTTCATATTTGGTCACTGAACCCTCCAAAACTATGTTTCCATTGAGGAAATGTTCATTTTCCTTATTCCAATATTTTAGAGTGATTGGATCTTTTTTTGGCAAGTTATCACTTCTGAAACAAGTGACATTTTCTAGAACAGAGCACCAAAATAATTTCAAAGCATAACGACTAGTTTTCTCTTGTGGATCCTTCCCATGACTTGCAGATTTTTGAGGCATGATTCAAATTGTTCCATGGAGTGTTTCCAACCTTGGTTTTGGGTGCATACTTCATTCCTTGCACTCATCGAGGATAAATTCATATTTGAAGGCCCACCTAGCATGCACATATTACATTTTCTTCATCAAAAAATATAATAATCTCTAGTCGACGTGGATGATTCTTTATCCTTGGATATGATATAAATAAATGTAATGGATCATTAGGAAATTAGTCAAGTTTGATAGGGGATTTGAATTGTAATAGTCCACTCGAATTAAGGAGAATGTAGGAAGAATGAATGTTTGAACATGTTGTATGAGGCCTGTGAGCTCAAATCTATAAGTCTAGATGTTTCCAACTATCTGTAATTGAGATTTTTGATAATAAGAATGTTTTAATCTGTATTTTCCTCCATATTCCATGTTACGTTCATTGTGTGAATCTTGATGCATGGTTTGGATTGTTCTCTTTGACGACCCTCCCTTCTATGTCTGTGCCAAAAACATCGATCCATTTTGATGTGGATGCATTAAATCATGTACACAATGTAGGTTAAAGTGCCTGTGATGAATTTACTTGGGAAAATTTTCCTCCTAGGCTTGTGTGTAAAAATTCAATGCGAACGAAGCCACTTGGAAATCCATCAGAATTTTTCCATTAAGAATAGCTTGTGGATTGTGGCTTTCCATAGGAATCTTCTCGCATCTCAATATCCACAACTATTTTATGCTTGGAAATTTTTGAACTAGGTCATTTTGGCACATGTAGTTGACTTTACAACTTGGGGGTGATGTGGGAAAGGAAGTGGTGGAAACCATTGATGTGGGTTCCATCAAGGTTGATGCTACTAAGAATGTCTTGGAAAGGATGAAATTCCACGAACGAAGTTCTACATGGAGAAACCCGTATCCCTTTTTTGACTTAGATTTTTTGTTAAGTAATCAAAGGTTCAACACAATGAGGAAAATATTATGTCATGAAAGTTTGGCTTTAAATTATTGCAGAGAAGGTGAGAGTGGAAACCACTAGGTGAAATTTCATCATGGTTTCACCATTTACAACGTCTTAGGCTGAATAGAATTTTTCCCCCAACTTCCTGCACTAGGCAACCCATAGAGGTTTTAGGACTTCGTGGTTTCGAGGTTTTGATTTATAGAAATTGTTGGGGTGGAAGCCACTGATTGGAAAGTTGTTTGAGTTTTGTCATTTGAAAGACAACTCAGGTGTTATGACCTTCCCCCTGTGGCATCCTGTAGGAGAAGTTCTGCAGGGGTCTAAAGACAACAATTTTTACGTGTTCACCTAGATGTCTACGGGGATAGGCAACATAAGAGCCATTGATCGGGAGGATGCCAAGATTTTTCCATTAAGAATGGCTAAAGTTTCATGTCTTTCTACCAAAGAAAATCCATAGGGAAACTTCCACAAATGGTTTTGAACTTTAAGCACTTTATACCTTAGTGACTTTAACAACCTAAATATTTGTTTGAAGGAATTGTTGATGCAAAGGTAAACAAAGCTCATGCCATAAGAAACAACATTTCAAGGATTTCCACCTATGCATGAAAACTCACATTGTTTTAACGCTTAGATATTCTCTTAGGTTGAGGGTTTCCTAACTACTACTAAACTACAGTTTGAAATTTGAGTGCAATGGAATTTTTTCTACTATGAGTTTTATCGAATGCAATCAGGGTGTTACTGGTTTAACCAAGTTTGATCAAAACCTTACTATGAATTTAATAACATTTTTAATTCATGGTTTTAATAATCTTGAGAAACCCTACTGAGTGACCCTCCAGGTGAACTCAAATAGCACAGAGACAAAGGGAAGTGAAATCCATACATGTTGCCATGCAAATGAAGGAGGAGAAGGGTTCTTAAATCATTGAACTCACTCACAAAGGTAGTAGTTAAAAAGGTTCTTCAAATTTCAAGTGCACAACAGTGGAAATGATAGGTTGACCCCCTATTTATAAACCTAACCACCATTAATGTTAGCATTAAATGCAAGAATTTTAAAAAGTGTGTGGCATACAATTGCAAAAAAATGAGGTACGAGCATTGAGGGTCTAGAGTCCTTGCAAGAAAATGAGAGGAAAATTTCATAGGGAATAATGTTGTTGAGATAGTGTTCTATAGATAGTGACTCGCGAGGAGATTCATGTGGACAAAAAAAGGGGCAAGGCTTTCGCATAGCGGAAACCCACAAATATTTTCCTGTGAATCCCCCAAAACTTCAAGAAACTTGGTCAATTGGTTAGGCATCAAGGGATTTAACATTTTGAAGGCACCTTAGTCCATTAGGTCCCAAAAAATGCACAAAAAAAAGAAAGTTCAAACCAACCCAACAAAAGGAAAAAAGAAAGAGGGGTTCCCCAATCCAAGTGGGGCATGTGTGCAAATGACACAAAATTAATTAGCAGTTTTACCTTCCTATCATGGCCTCCCTTCTCCATACCTAGGATTGAATTTCCTTTTTTCCTTTAAGGGTCTTTGATAAACATGTATCTCACCATCACTAAGTCTGGCACTACTCTCCTTTTGTCACTTTCATATCAATTCATGGCGCCCCCTTCATATATGCAACACCAGAAATAGGGTACCCCTCCCTTTTGGAGATAAAGCACAATGAGGGTAGGTTCCTATTTCAAACACCTATTTCACTCAAGGAAGCCCTAGAGATCTCAATCCAATGATAGAAAGGGGGAAACAAATTTTCTAATGGGTGTCCTAGGGTATGATTATTGACTAAAGAGGGGTTCACTGCCAAGCTAGGGCTTGGAAAGGATAATGATATGCAAGACCTAATGTTTAAACCTAGTGTGATGTAAAACCTCACTAAATGACCTAGAAATGCTTGTGAATAAAAATGGAAGGTTGAGAAATAAAAAATGTGCACCTGGAAACCTATAGGAGCTTGAATGAAGACTTGAAATGATGAAAACACTAAGATTAATGTTGAGTAGGACTCATATGCTAGGTTGGCACTCATATTCTAGAAGTGGTGTATCAGTCTAGTTTAGCTTTCCTAGAAATTCAAAGTCTGAATCCGCTCTTCAATTTCTTCTTGATCTTCTCAACTTGATTTTCAGGTCTAGATTGTCAAATTTTGCACTATAGAAGTCCCTTAATGATCTCCAAAATAAGGTGACGACTTCAAAAACTTTGAACACTAAAAAATTTCTCCAAACTTTCTCTTCAATATTTATTTAACCTAGATCTACAAATCACACACTAAAGAGAGGCAAAAATGTTGTTTTGTTAGTGGAAAGGGGTTTTCCTTGGTCAAACTCCATTTTGGTAATCAAACCTTGTAATGAAATTGAATGAGATAAAGGAATGATGAATGAACAAAATGTAATATTGCAACTCACAAAACCCTAGCAATAAATTCTTGCAAACATGAATGAAGTGGCTCTAATGGATGTAGATCTTGACTATTGCTTGAATGTGATAGAACTTGAATTGAATGCTAGCTTGAATCATGAAACCCTACATCAAAATTGTTAGCTCAAAAATAATCATGATGCATGATGACTTTGACATGATGATTGACACCTGAATAATGCTCCAAAACACTTGATAATCAGCTCTTTAAGACTCTTTAATGCTCTTGTAAACACTTGAATGCTCTTCTGAACTCAAAATTTCTATAGTGTATGAATAATATTAGGAGAAAATGGGTGAAATAAGCTTGTATTTATACTTGTTTATGCCAAATTTCCCAAAATTAAAACACTACAAGCTAACATTAGATCTAGGGGGATAAAAGGACACCAAGAATTTGAATTTAATTTAATTTTGGATCAGACAGGACTCATATGCCAGAAGTGGTGTATGAGTCCCATTAGGCTTAACTATGGGACACATTTTTCAAAAATTCTTAGCTTCATATGAAATCAAGATTGGGACCCCAAAACCTAGGTGGGACCCATATTCCTAAGGTGGTGTATGAGTCCCAGATCACTAAATCTAGGTCGTACAATCCAAAAACATTTGAATTATGATTGGATGTTGGTTTATGTTGAGATAATCCTTGAAAAGATGCATTATTTAAGGCTTGTGGATGAAAAATAAGGCCAAATGAGGTATAAAGAAGCCCAATTGATAATGAAAGCCCTATATTAGTGTGAAAGTGTGGTACAACACTTTACAACACCTTAAATGAGGTACAATTGAGATCATTTAATTCACAAGGTCCCAAGACCTAATGTGACTGTAAAACACATTACAACACTAAATCAAGGTAACATTATGCTTAATTTAACAAGGAGGTCCCAATAAAGTAAGAAAAAGTAGAGGGATACTTTTCCATTGCCACATTTAGCCCCCACTTTAGTGATAGGAGGAACTTTCTTTTGCCTCACACTAAAGTAGACAAGCTTGCATCAAGAGGGGTCCAAGAGCACCAATGCTAGTAATGTAGGACAACAACGATCAAGAAGGATGATCAAGCCCCAGGATCAAGATCCTATGAGAAACCAACATAGAAAAAAAAATAGCACACATGAAAATGATATAAGGAGCAACAAGGAACAAGCATACATTTCCAAAGACAAAGAGAAAAGAAAAAATAAAGAAAAAAAGTGGATCAATCTTTGACCATTTTTCCATCACGATGTGGATCAGATCTAGGTTGTTTGTCCAAAAATGTATGCTCACTCTAAGGAAAGGGAACTTTAGGTTGTCTGCTAGGTGAGTATGTTAGAATTGTGAAACAAGCACAAAACCACAAGTCATAGAATCAAACAACAAACAAATACACCTTCTACACAAGAGATCTACAAAAAATATATGCAATTTTCTTCAACAAGAAAAAGCTACAAAAGCAAGAGACTCTCAAGAAGATATGAAAGCTTGAGATAATATCTGAGAGATATTTATAATGAGGGTTGAGTTCTTATAAGAGAAAAGACCTAAATGAGAAAGGGATTAGATCATGACAAGTGTCAACATCACATGAGATTTGACATAATGATCTAATATTAACTCAACTAATAAAGCATAAAACCATCATAAGTTTAGCTTAAGTGCATGAGAATAAATTAGACTAATAATAAATTAAAGATTAATTAATTATTAGTTAATGCATGATAACTCTAACAAGCCCCCTTAAGATGAACTTAGGGAGTAGCTAAAAACCCTAAAAGGAATACATGATGGGTCCTAAAAAAAAGGCCATGTAAGGTACCCATGTACAAACAAAAGATCTCTATAATGCAGAGAAATAGAGAAAACCTCACGGGAAAAATTCCACTCCAAAAAGAGATGAAAGCCAAGTGAAGGAATGAAGAAGCCTCCAAACAAGACAATTTTTTCCCAAAAGATAGGAACAAAGAATGAACAAAAAGAACACCACTGAAGCATGAAGAAGCTTCAAACACTACTGAAGAATGACTATTGAAATGCAGAAAGAAGAACTTCCACTGAAACATATGATGATCTAGATCAAGAAGACAAGAATCTGTATGAGTTCCCCCAACAACACTACTCAAATCCAATGGAAAACCTAGACATACATCAAGAACTCAAAGATACAGATGGCACAAGTACAAATAGTCTAAAGAACTGATCAAGTGAAAAATGGAAGGTCACCTCCAGAAATAGGAATGCAAGAGTGTCCATATGGTAAGTGCTCCATCTCACCAAAGTGCATGGGTAACTAGCCACTACATTTACCTAGTACATAGGAACAAATATTGTAGACATAGCTCACTCCAATGCGAAACCAAAGAAGTAGTAGCACCAACAGTAGAAACCCCCCCATAATGCTAAAAAGGGAGAGGCATTATAGGTACATAGAAGGTGAATTCCAAAATGTAGTGCATGATAAAGAACCCAGTACATATGAATGTGCAGACATGAAAGTACAAGAAGATATAAAGGGTGTGCAAACCACAACACACACACATGAGAAAGGTATGAAGGAAAAACAAAGGAAAACATCAACTCCATAGTAGTTTATATCATAGTGTGAGTAAAATAAGGCACAAAGTGATGTCGAAGATCCCATAAAAGATACACCTACTATGGCACTTTATTTCAATGCATTTACATAATGAATAATTCATACAATGGGAGCCCATAATGTCCAAAAAGGACTAATTTCTGAAAAATACTATTCTTTGACAAAAAAAGAGGAAACTGGTAGTACCATGATGAAGTACACAAAAAGACATGCACTTAAAAAAAAATCTACACCCAGAAATGTGTCCAGAAGTAGAAGATATGGCCCGTCGAAGTGTCCTAAACAAGAACTAAATAGAAACAACATTGAGAAAATATAATTCTAGAAAATACCTACACCACTATGAAAAGCACAAAATTCTACCCCATTTCAAAAAAAATTACACTAGAAAATCCTGTTGTATGACAGAGATATGGCCTCTAGAATATTGGGTTCAAATTTGAAAAGCCCAATGGAGAGGGGTTGAGGAGGGCTAAAAAAGATCTCCACCAAATTTAGCAAAAATACCTCCACAAATAGAGGGCCACCAATTTTTAGAGGTACTGATAAAAATCTCCATGTGCACTACATTTATTTTGTATAAAAAAGAAAAATTTGACTTTTTCTTTTAAGTTAAAAAATGTAAAAAAAAAAAAATATTGTATTTTTAAAATAAAAACATATTTTTTTGCAAAATATTAAAAGCGGCACTCTTTCAAAAAAATAATAAAAATATTACAAAATAAATTAAAATGGGGAGGTAGGTGGGGTCCGTTACACTACATAGTGGTAGGGCGGCGGTACCACCTCATTACCCCAGTGGCAGACTCGAGAGACCCACTAACTTTTCCATATAGCGTAGGCGGTGCCTTGGGTACTAAACTTATAATGGGGTCCAAACTTTTTTGAATAAAATATAATTATGAAACAAAAACCTACAGAGGTTTTTAAAAATACATTTTTAATTTGATAAAAAAAAATTTGATGAATTTTTTTATTCGTAGAAATTTTTTTTTGAAAAAATTTACATGGATTCGCATGTTGGGAAGGCCATACGACCTTCTTGGAAAAAAAAAATTTCCTCAAAAACTTCCGACACAGATTTTGATGATTTGACATATGATCTTAAGGTTTTTGGGCCTTCTAAGCACAATGGTAATGTTCATTTTGGCTCAAAATTCACCAAAAATACATCTACCCTCTGGATCCAGAAGAAGAGCAACCACTTCAAAACCTCATAGATATGGTGTCAAGAATTGAAATCAGATGAAACACAAGCCAAACTTGACTTTCTCGATAGCTCTGAATCCAATGGCAATATCCTTTTTACACAAAAATGCACCAAAAAATTCCCACCTCCAAAATTTGCAAAGAAAGCAAAGGGGATTTAGATCTAAAGCCTATAACCCTCATTGAAGAAAGAAAATCTCATAAATCGAGAAAGGGTTTGATGAATCATGCTTTGATACCATGTTAGAATTGTGAAACAAGCACAACACCATGATCCACAAGATCAAACAACAAACAAATACATCTTCTACAGAAGAGATCTACAAACAATATTTGCAATATTCTTCAACAAGAAAAAGCTACAAAAGCAAGAGACTCTCAAGAAGATATGAAAGCTCAAGATAATATCTGAGAGATATTTACAATGAGGTTTGAGTGATTAAAGAGAAAATCCTTAAATGAGAAAGGGATCATATCATAACAAGTGTCATCATCACATAAGATGCAATATAATGATCTAATATTAGCTTAACTAATAAAGCATAAAACACTCCTAATTTTAGCTTAATTTCGTGAGAATAAATTAGACCAATAATCAATTAAAGATTAATTAATTATTAGCTAATGCATGATAACTCTAACAGAGTATCCAAACAGGTGAGATACATACACATGGTTGGTATGCAATCACACATACAAGAAAGTGGCTATGGTAAATTCATGCCTAGGCTCGTCTTCCCATTCAACCAGACCAAAGCTATACCTCTTGATAACTTTTATAAGGTGCCATGAAAAAATGAATTTTGACCTTCATGATGCAAGCAAATATTTGTATGCTTGGAACTCATGAAAAAACAAGATGGCTCCACAAGCAAGCAAAGTGTATTATGTTAGGTGGCCATATAACAAAAAAATTGTAAATGCAAAATAGGGAACATTTAAAGAAGGTTTTCTTAGTTCATGGAAGGCCTTTAGGTTAGGGAACATTGTGGTTGATGTCTCCAAGAGTAGACCAATCAAAGAATAAAATATTCACAACTTAGGGGATGCAGTGTGTCACATCAAGCCACTAAGAGGAATATGATATGCTAAGAGATATCACGCTCTTAAGGGACATCACACTCAATGTCACCACAAAGAAAAAGACGCAACACATGAAGTAAGAAGACTACACAATGAAACATGAGATGCAAAAGAATAATTCCAGTATATGCCCCCACTTTAAATAAATTTCTAAACACCATGTTGTGAGCAATTAAAGTATAAAATGATAAATGCTAACAATAAGGAAGAAATTAAAGCTAATTTGGAAAGCCCTATTCCAATTCATATGTTTCCAAATAAAGCTATGTCATGAAAAGGATAAGGGGTTGCCCTCAAAATGAAACTCCAAAAACATGAGGGATCCATAGATTTGGGGTCAATATGTTTTTGCTACAATGTTTTTATAGAGGTCAGAACTATCATCATTCCCCAAATACTCATAGGACTAAAATAATGACATGTGCAAAGAGAGGGAAAACACATAAAAAATCCTTTTAGGTTAGCATGGAAGAGACATGAATGTCTCAATTCCTTGCATCATGCCCAAAAGGAAAACACAAGACAAAGAAAAATAAAGGAAAAGGTAAAATATTTATGACATGGAGAAGAATGTAGGTACAAATAGAGGAATACCATAAAGAGAGACAAATAAACACCCAAAAAAATGGCACAGGGGATCACATTTCGCACATGCAATCGCACAAAAAGAAAAATAAATAATGTAAAAGACTAGTAAGAAACATGCAAGTCAACCTATTAGCAAACCGTCTGCATCCCAATCATGTACATCATATTCATAAGGTAGAAAACTATCCAAAAGGACAATATCAAGTGTCGAACTAGGGTCATTACCAAGTTCAAAACTCTTCTTAGAAAAAATATCATGTAAGCTCATAGAAGAGGAAAATAATGTATTTAATTTATTATTCACCTCCTTGTCAATTTTAATAATCTCGTCATCATCATCCAAATTAATCACAATAGAAGATCTAATGATAATGTCCAAAGAAAGGTTTAGCTCTTGTTGCAGTTGTTGTATAGGATCTTTTTTTTGGCAAAGAGGGAGACTTATCATGTGTTGCTTCAGTCAAGTTTGGTTTTTAATTTTCTTTGTTTGTTTCTTCATTTATCCTGTGAGCAAGAGTACAACATCTACGCTTACACTCTCTAACATTTCTATTTCTTTTAGTATGATTTTAAAGTTGTGTTTTTGTAGGAGTGGGTTTATCAACCATTGGTCTCTTTTCTTCCCTAAGGCCCAATGAATGAAAGGAACCATGAAAGGTTGTTCAACCATGTTCTCTATGGATTTTTAAACCTATTTTATTTTAGGATGCATGATGAGATTATTTTCATTATCTCTTGGTATTTTGTAGGAAATAGGAAAAGTATTTGTCTTAGGTGGGCTTGGGTTTTTGAAATTTCTTTAGGTTCAATCCTATTTTCGTCATGGATGGTAGGCTTGGTCATAGGTAGAGGCATGTTTTTAAGGGATATTTTTTCTATGCATTTCACCTTGAATTTTTGGTAGGGCTTGAAAAATAAGTCTTCATGAGGTTTAATAGATTCCATAGGCTTGGTAAAAATAAATCTAATGAAAAGTTTCCATGGGAAGACAAAGGGTTAAAGCCACTATGGTGCAGAGTAAATATTTCATTATGAAATGGAAATTTTAAGCATTTATAAACAATTGACAAGACAACTTCCATGGAGCATAGCCATGGGTAACCAAGCTTCACACATAATTGATCTAATGTCAATACAATGGAGAATGAGACATCTAATTTTTATAGTCCTATTTATAAAGGTAAGGTGATTGATCCCATTGTAGGGCAAGTAAAACCATTACGCATCTTTATCTTGCTTTCGGTTTGTCATATGTTTCTTGATAGAGTTCATGCACAAGAATAAATTCTTTGGTGATAAAACTCTCTCCAAAAATAGGATCAATTAATATACCATTAGTGGGCTTATCATAGATTCAACTAGCTATGTAAAGAGGACCATTGGGTGCATGTTTTAGTATATCTTTAGATAAGAAAGGAATGTCAAGAGGCTTTTTAGTTTGGCCTTTACAATGTTGAGTTTCAATCAATGCAACCAAACCATCAATAGGATTTTGTTCTAGATAGGATCTTGTTGATCAATATCCATAGGACTTTGTTGAATTGTATCCATCTCCTCATCATCTGTTCTATGCCAACATTCATCACATCGGTCTTTGTAGTCTTACTTGCTTTGACAAATGAAATATAATGTTTAGGCATGGGGTTGGTAAATATTTGTAAGTTTTGGTTAAGAGGGGCAACAAACTTATTTCCTTGATCATTAACATTTCCAACTAAAAGCCAAGCAGAATCAATGAGGTCTTGCACAAGATGTTTTAGATGCTTACAATGTTGTGTGTTGTGTCTATATTTTCGGTGATAATGGCAATATGAATTTGATCTAAATTTTGGAGGTAGAGTTTTATTAGGATTGTGAGTCTTAA
>VDFB02287391.1:59669-132082 GCA_007258455.2 Sequoia sempervirens
AACATTCCATTCATGGGGGATGACCCACACGGTGAGAGTCCCTTTCTATCCATATTGTCAGATCCATCCACGTGATACTTGAACTTTCCTCAAGGATCCACATTTATATCCCTGTTGGAAAGTTGCTTGGATTTAGCATGTTACCTGCTTGGGTTGTTCCCTTGGGTGATTACTTTCTCCCACAAGGAAGGCCCTCTAGGATAAACAAAAGAAAGCAAGAATACATGTAGTTCGATCAATCTTTATTTTGCATGAATAAAGAGAGAACATATGCTATATGCTCCACTTACACTGGCATATAAACGAGAATGGGTTTGGCTTTATGGATCACCCAATTAAGGAGAGAGTATATGCCTACCATTAATCACCTACAAAAAACATGGTGTTCATTTTCCTTTAATTAAGCTATGTTCCTAACTTAACCAAAAGGAAACATGATGTTCATTAACCTTGTAATTAAGTTATGTTCCTAACTTAATCAAATGGAAACAAGTAAATAATGTCCAGCCCCTACAATGTGTTAGTAGTTTATGTTTTGAATCTTTGATAGCAAATATGGGAAAACTTGCAAAACACAAGATAGAATGTGAGCTTTTTGATTTGGTGAAAATCTACAAGAGGCACCAAAATAGAGACAAAAGGCACCAAAACAGAGACAAGAGGTGCCAAAATAGAGACAAAAAGCTCAAAAATAGTGTTAAAGAAGCCAAACTCCCTGTAACAATTTGCAAGAGGCACCAAAACAGGTACAAGAGGTGCCAAAACTCTCTAAACAACCCAGAATGGTCTCAAAATAGGGAAAACAGGTCTCTGAATAGTCTGCAAGAGGTGCCAAAATAGGTACAAGAGGCACCAAACTCTCTGAAAAACCCAAAATGGTCTTGAAATAATGAAAATGGTCTTAGAACAGTCTACAAGAGGTGGAAAAATAGGTACAAGAGGTGCCAAAACTCTTTGAATAGCCCAAAATGGTCCCAGAACAAGTGAAAATGTTCTCTGAACTACTTGCAAGAGGTGCCAAAATAGTTACAAGAGGTTGGACAAAACTCTCTGAATAGCCCAGAATGGTCCTAGAACAAGTGAAAATGATCTCTGAACTACTTGAAAGAGGTGCCCAAATAGGTACACGAGGCGGTAAAAATCTCTGAACAGCCTAGAATGGTCTTAAAATAGGTAAAAATGATCACTAAACTACTTGCATGAGGTTCCAAAATAGGTACAAAAGGCCCCAAAACTCTATGAACAACACATAATGGTCTCAAAATAGGTAAAAAATGATCCCCAAATAGCTTGCAAGAGGCACAAAAATAGGTATAAGAGGCGTCAAAACTCTCTTAACAACCCAAAATGGTCTCAAAACAGGTAAAAATGATCTTTGAACTACTTGTAAGAGGTTCCAAAATAGGTACAAGAGGCCCCAAAACTCTCTGAATAGCCCAAAATGGTCTCAAAACAGGTAAAAATGATCTTAGAATAGTTTGCAAGAGGTGTTGGTGGTTTTTCTTGTAAACCAGGTTGGTCTCCTATTCTACCTATGGAGTAGCCATCTCCAATCAAGGGCAGCTCGGAGGACCTGGACCAACTGACAAGATCAAAAGATCTTCTGCACTTTAGGATTTGCAGAACCAGGGCAGGTATACCCACACAATGCCTCAAATAAAACCAAACATTTCTTTTTATAGCAGATAACTCCTGATGCCAAGTGTTGAGAACATCAAATAGGGCTAGATTCTTAGTTACAAAACACTTGAAGCAACAAGGAGGAAAGCCAAGACATCAAGCAAAAGATATTCAATGATTTATATGAATTGTTTTCTGAGAGGGACAGGGCACAAGACAGATCAGTGCCTAATCCAGGGTCATGGAGTCACACACAAAAGATGGAATTCATCTACAAATAGGACTCAATCAGTGGATTTTGTTTTGCTAATGCCTTACATCAACTATTAGTGCCTTACACTAACAATCCAGCTCTTGTATCAACTAGCCTCTTCTTACCAAATCCAACCTGCAAAAAAATAATCACTACTATCTATTCAAAGGATTTAACTACTTCCTTGAAGCAAACTTATCAACAAATAACACAATCCCATGAAGTATGAGAAGATGAACAAAAACAACTTATTCATTTATTCAAATGATTAAAAGCTTACAAATGTGGAGACAATTTGATGATATGCATGAAAGATAAGCATCTTCATTTATTCCTACTTAACTGATTGCATTTACAGAGGAATTCAACATTACAGTTTACAGACTCAAAAATGACCTAAGACCAAATCCTAATCTATCCTAGGCTGGTCCACAAACTCAAAAAAATGGAACTGAACCCTTCATCCTGGCCATGAATTCTCCCTTTATAGGAACATGGAGAGCAATAAGCAATTGGCCAGGGAAATTACATGTCAGTAGTTAACCGAACAAACCCTAAACAGCACGCAAGCCACATCACCAGTCCATGTCAGACCCCAACTGCATCGTGACCAATCAAAACCCTTGTTGTGACCTTCAACAACTTCTCTGGTCACATAAATGCCTCTGGTCTGATCTCTGTCAAGAGGGACACTCCATGCACCGATAGAGATCAATCAACCTACACCAAATCTGCTGCCAAATCCGCGAGCCCATACTCGAGCCACGTCGTCCTTGTCCCAGAGTCACATCACCATAAATGATCCAGGCTTTTGGTTTTCACATGCATCATCAATACCAAACCCTGACCATGGTGTACTTTGAAACTCAACCGTCGATCACTTGAGATCAGACGGCCATCACAATCCTCACAGGATGTATTTATTGATAACTTTGTATCAGCGAGCTAAACAAGAGCCCTTGATCTCCACCATCGGCCACTGCGGGCCATTGATCTATGTGGTCCTCTGCATGGCATACCTGACATTCAGTCGTTGATAACCATTGAGCACCTGTATCATTCTGATTAAAACATCACCGTTCACATTTGGCACATGCACACTTGCAGCCTTTAAGTTGCTTGGGTTTTACCTTACCGCATCCTGCAGCTCACAATAGATCACCAAGACATCATTATGCTCTTGTCAATGAGACCAAGAGGAGTTCACTGAGATGTTACATCGAATGCTCCAAGTCTAATTGAAGTGAATCCCATATGTTATGTCGGCGAGACAAAGACACTTCACCGAGACTTATTTTGAAAACCTAAACTCTTGCCGATAGCTTCCATCCACCATCATTCGGTGTGACCCAGCAAATTCGCTGTGACTTCACACCGACGACATTACACTTTTTCTGAAATGCTCATTCTAAAGTGAGTCTGTATAACATTTCAATTTCGATAAGACCTTATCCCGACTGTATACCATAAGCTGATAGAGAATACTTTCCATCGCTGAAATATAATAGAAGTCTTGCCGACTACGGCCTAAATGATAAATTCAATCACCAAGACATCTGAAATGTCTTGCTGATAGGCAACTCAGACATTTCAAATTGGGTCGGGAAGACTGGGTGTACTCGACAAGACGTCACAGCGAAGTCACCGCGGGGCCGGTGAAAATGGTAACAAGGGGTAGTTTAACGATGAGACAAAGGGGCTTGGGGGGAACTTAAGTCACAGGTGTACCGGCCAGGAAGGTCAATGAATCGAAAAGCCAGCGTAGTGGGAACCAAACAAGGTCAAAGTCGGAACCAAGAAAGAGATGGAGTTAAAGCCGGAGTGGGGGAAGAAACAAAAGCCAAAATGACCACCCGAGACCAAAATCCAACCCCGATCCACCTCTACAAAAGACAAAGGGAGACAGGAGAGGAACAAAACCCGAAACTGGAACCTAGAAAAGGTTCCAAAACCTGTTCTTATTCCGATCTCGTGCCTGCCAAAGGAAACAAAGCAAAAAATAAAGGGAAGAACATGGAGAGGAAAATGACCAGCGACCGATGCAGGGCAGAAAGGAAAAGAAACTCTAATCATGCAGAATCAGAACCGGGATGGATATGTGAACGGGAATTAGAACTTCAAAATTTGGAAAAGTTCTAGATCCATTCAAACATCCATTCTGCCTCCGATAAAACAAAAGAAAAGCCAAGGCAAGCAAAAGAGAAAGGGGAACTGAACTAAAAGCCCAAATATGAGGAAAAGAAAAGCCAGGAAAAACCCTAACATAGGCTACCCCATCGGAGAGATGAAAACTAGCACATTGGGCTCAACCCTTATGGGAGCCCATTTAACCCACGTGCTAAAAAGAAAGATAAAACTCACAAGCCAAGGATTTGCAATGAAAAACAAGGGCACACAACCAAAACCTAAAAGACAACCAAAAAAGGCTCTAACATAGGCTCTAGTTGGGGATGTATGGCCCCAGTGGGCATAGCAAGATTCCAGATCACTGGGAGAGAAGACCAGAACAAAAGGAAATGAAAAATAGCGAGGAGATAATCAAACAAGGTTAGTAGATAGAGCAAAACAAAACCGACCAGAAAAGCAAAAACCTAACCTAATGTTCATGGAAAAAGAAATGGTTCAGATGAAGCACCACTTCAAGAATTGCCCATGAACAGGAAATTCAAGAGTCACATGGTTGATTCTTTATTTCATTTGATGACACTAAGCCACCAAATATAAATGTGAAGCCATAGCTTTCCTTTGTCAAACACAATTTTGCTAAATGAGTTGACATTCCCTAACTTGTGCTTGCCCCTACCAATCTACAATAGTATAAATGAATGTACCTCTACAAACATAAGTGTCAGGTTGCCCTTGTGCAAGTGAGAATTTTCCCTGTGTTTAGTTTTATCTTCAACTGGCAACCAGATCCAATAAACTTTATCATTGCCACACTCTTCGTTGTCTGATTTTGTGTCATGTGGCAATACTTGTGAATACTGATCAAGACCATATGAAAACATAGTCTGATCACAAATAGATACCTGATAAAACATGTTAGTACCTCTAAACAAGCTGTCATATTCATCATTATAAACATGTACATGATCCTTATGCATTTGAAAGTCAGGCATACTTTCAAAATGATGACTATTATGTGACAAAAAGCTGTCATATTCACTATTTACATTACCCTCAAGCTGAAAACAACTAGCTCCAGTGCTTTTCATATTGTCACATTATGTGAAAACTTCATCAAGTGTATACAAAGGAATACACTCACCATTCGACACATCTTGCAATTTCTCTATATAATTTTCAGTAGGAGGAGGCACATCATTAGTGCAATGATGTTGTAAACTACTACTCCCACTTCCTCTTTTCACTTGGCTCTATTCTTCATCATGCTAGCAATGAGAGCCATCGAAGGACTCTAACTCATCCTCATGGGCTGTCCAACTATCATCATCATCCCAATCTTGCTCATCATTGAGCAACTCTGGTTCAGAAGCACAATCTGATTTCAGACTGAAATAAGTGTCATCATGATCTACAAGATTACCATTAGAAGGTGCATTGGAATCACTTGCATCATACCTTGCATTTTGTAGGTCCTCATTGTCAAGACCGATATGAGTTTCCCACAACAACCTAGAGTTGTTGTGTGCACACCTTTGATATTTTGTGGTTAGCAAATCTGATATTTGTTTACAACTTAGTAAGTCAATGCTCTGTCCTACCCTCTCAACCACTTCTTCCTCTTCTTGACCTCTACCAGGACTAGATACATCACCAAAGGTATCAAGGAACAAAGTTCTGAGCTGATACCATGAAACAATGGAGTGCACTGGTAAGCAAGTGAACCAATCATTGGCCACACCTTCTAAAGATCTAACAAATAGCTTCATGACCACATCCTCTTTTTCAACCTAACAACATCCAATGAAATCAATAAAAAATTGCATATGTCTTGATGTTGATTCCTCAACACCACCTTTAAACTTGGGTAAATATTTATTGATTCCCCTAGGGGCAGCATGTGGGTAACCCTGGATTTTATCAAAATCCAAAGGGCTGTATCTTTCACTATCATATGCCCTCTTATGAAGACAAGACTGTGCCTTAAGCATGGTATCATAGCTTGTAGAGGGAGAAACAAGACAATAATGCATTTTGCAAATGAAACCTATCCCTCTACAACTATCCAGTTGCAATATTAAAACTTCCCTTGATGCTAGTGCTTGATCTCACCAAATAAAGGGGAATAAAGTTTTTTTTTTAAATGTTCAAAAAGCATGAAGAATACCTAGAAATGTTGTAGTATTGGAACTATTCTTTGAATCTTCAATGGGTTTACCTTGACAGAGTCACCACCTCTTTGCAGAGGACAGAACTTCAAATGGTATGAAGCTCACTTACATGTAAATATTTCTCTGAGTTCCATCCGATGGAGAACCATAGATCTTGTAGCTTTCAGGTTCACTACAACAAAAAAAATTTCCAGGCCTGAGATTCTTCAAACTTTTAATAGCACCAGCATGGCAAACAAATATGACTCTTTTGATAAGGCAAGATTCTAGTTAATCCCCAATAGAGTTGCCATCTTGTTGGTGGTTTTTCTTGTAAACCAGGTTGGTCTCCTATTCTACCTATGGAGTAGCCATCTCCAATCAAGGGAAGCTTAGAGGAACTGGACCAACTGACAAGATCAAAAGATCTTCTGCACTTTAGGCTCTGCAGAACCAGGGCGGGTATACCCACACAATGCCTCAAATAAAACCAGACATTTCTTTTTATAGCAGATGACTCCTGATGCCAAGTGTTGAGAACATCAATGGGGCTAGATTCTCAGTTACAAAACACTTGAAGCAACAAGGAGGCAGGACAAGACATCAAGCAAAAGATATTCAATGATTTATATGAATTGTTTTCTGAGAGGGACAGGGTGCAAGACAGATTAGTGCCTAATCCAAGGTCATGGAGTCACACACAAAAGATGGAATTCATCTACAAATAGGACTCAATCAGTGGATTTTGTTTTGCTAATGTCTTACATCAGCTATCAGTGCCTTACACTGACAATTCGACTCTTGTATCATATAGAATCTTCTTACCAAATCCAATTTGCAAACACATAATCACTGCTATCTATTCAAAGGATTTAACTTCCTCCTTGAAGAAGACCTATCAACAAATAACACAGTCCCATGAAGTATGAGAAGATGAATAAAAACACCTTATGCATTTATTCAAATGATTAAAATCTTACAAATGTGGAGATAATCTAATGATATGCATGAAAGATAAGCATCTTCATGTATTCCTACTTAACTAATTGCATTTATAGAGGAATTCAACATTATAGTTTATAGACTCAAAAATGACCTAAGACCAAATCCTAATCTATCCCAGGCTAGTCCAAAAACTCAGAAAAATGGAACTAAACCAAGGGAACCAAACCCAAGGGATGAAACCCTTCATCCTAGCCATGAATTCTCCCTTTATAGGAACAGGGAGAGCAATAAGCAACCGGCCAGGGAAATTACATGTCAGCAGTTAACCGAACAAACCCTAAACAACACACAAGCCACATCATCAGTCCACGTTAGACCCCAACTGCATCATGACCAATCAAAATCCTTGTTGTGACCTTCAACAACTTCTCTAGTCACATAAATGCCTCTAGTCAGATCTCTATCAGGAGGGACACTCCATGCACAGATAGAGATCAATCAACCTGCACCAAATCTGCCGCCAAATCCACAAGCCCATACTCGAGCCACATCGTCCTTGTCCCAAATTCACATCACCATGAATGCTCTAGGCTTCTAGTTTTCACGTGCATCATCAATACCAAACCCTGACTGTGGTGTAGTTTGAAACTCGACCGTTGATCACCCAAGATCAGACGGCCATCGCAATCCTCGTAGGATGTATTGATCAATCACTTTGTATCAGCGAGCCAAATGAGAGCCCTTGATCTCCACCATCGGCCACCACGGGCCATTGATCTATGTGGTCCTCTACATGGCATACCTGACATTCGGCCATTGATAACCATCGAGCACCTATATCGTTCTGATTAAAACATCACCGTTCATATTTGGCACATGCACACTTGCGGCCTTTAAGTTGCTCGAGTTTTACCTTACTGCATCCTACAACTCACAATAGATTGCCAAGACATCAATATGCTCTTCTCGATGAGACCAAGAGGAGTTTGCTGAGATGTTACACTGAATGCTCCATGTCTGGCCGAAGTGAATCCCATATGTTATGTCCGTGAGATAAAGACACTTCGCTGAGACTTATTCTCAAAACCCAAACTCTTTCCGATACACTCCCATCCACCATTGGTTAGTGTGACCCAACAAATTCACTATGACTTCACACCAATGGCATTACACTTTTTCGAAATGCTCATTCTAAAGTGAGTCGGTATAACATTTCAATTTCAATAAGACCTTATCCCGACTGTATACCATAAGGCGATAGAGAATACTTTATGTCGCCGAAATACAATAGAAGTCTCATTGACTGCAGCCTGAATGATAAATTCAATCGCCAAGACATTTGAAATGTCTTGCTGATAGGAAACTCAGACATTTCAAATTGGATCAGGAAGACTGGGCTTACTCGACAATACGTCACAGCGAAGACACCATGAGGCTGGTTAATGATGAGACAAAGGGGCTCAGGGGGAACTTAAGTCGCAGGTGTACCGGCCAGGCAGGTCAATGAATCAAAAAGCTAGCGGAGTGGGAACCAAACAAGGTTGGAGCCAGAACCAGGAAAGAGACGAAGTCAAAGCTGGAGTGGGGGAAGAAATGAAAACCAAAATGACCACCCGAGACCAAAACCCAACCCAGATCTACCTCCGCAAAAGACAAAGGAAGGGAGACGGGAGAGGAACAAAACCTGAAAGTAGAACCCAGAAAAGGTTCCAAACCCTGTTCTTATTCTGATCCCACACCCGCCAAAGGAAACAAAGCAAAAAACAAAGGGAAGAATGCAGAGAGGAAAATGACCAGCGATCGACACATGGTAGAAAGGAAAGGAAACTTTAATCACGTGGAATCAGAACTGAGACAGATGCATGAATGGGAACTAGAACTTCCGAATTTTGAAAAGTTCTAGTTTCGTTCAAACATCCATTTCGCCTCTGATAAAACAAAAGAAAAGCCAAGGCAAGCAAAAGAGAAAGGGGAACCAAACTAAAAGCCCAAATACGTGGAAAAGAAAAGCCAGGAAAAACCCTAACACAGGCCGCCCCATCGAAGAGATGAAAACTAGCACGTTGGGCTCAACCCTTGTGGGGGAGCCCATTTAACCCACATGCTAAAATGAAAGATAAAACTCACAAGCCAAGGATTTGCAATGAAAAACAAGGGCACACAACCAGAACCTGAAAGACAACGAAAAAAGGCTCTAACAAGAGGCACCAAAATAGGTACAAGAGGTGCCAAAACTCTAAAAATAGCCTATAATTTCCTCAAAACCAGTGCAAAAGGTTCCCAAGTCTTAAATCTGAACCCACAATCACAAAATTTACAAAAAAAATAGAAATAAGTGAGGAAAAGTCCCCATGGTGGGCGCCATTTTTGTGCGTGTGTCAAATGTCCAAAGTTAAAACAACACAAACCTTAATGAAACGATTTATATTCAAAGATTTGAAAGCAAATAAACTACTCTATTTCCTAATACAATCAAATCCTTCAAATATGCCTCATTGTTGTCTATTTCTAAGGATTTATTAAACAATTTGGCCCTTAGATTTCTTTGAGCACAATGGGTGTTAAAATGACAACCTAGAAAATGAAATTAGACAAATGATATGCAAGCTAAGATGTATTTAACATGCAAGCATGTGTTGGAATAGTGGTGATCATGAGAAATGAACAAACTAATGGAAAGGATAATGGATATGATGATAAACGAACAAGTGGAAATGAGTGAGATGATATGCAACTATGATAACCTAGGCATGATTCTGCATATGCAAAAATGCAAACATAAAACAAACTAATCTAAAAGGAAACTATGATGCAATGGCGGTGATAAAATGCAACTATGAAGCAATATACTAAGTTAGTATGAGAATTCAATATAAAACATGATACGAAAGCTAGTTATAAGACTCCATGAAAGCTCCAAGCTCCTACGAAAAACTTGTATGGTAACAATACTCAAAGTGTGGATGAAAAATAGCATTATAACACTATTTCAATGTGTATCCCAAAATAACATTATAACAATACTCAAAAGGTGGATAATAAATGCAAAGGATAAGGGGTGTATTTATAGGGTTTCTCAATCATTTTGTGATGTGGCACTTATCAACGGTGAAGATTCAAAGGAGAAACAATAGATGGTAGAGATGGAGAGAATCAAGATGTTGTCTCCTTGACCAAAGACAAGATGCCATATTTGTGGAGAGAATCTCTTGACCTTTATGAGGTGGCACAATAAAATTTAGTAGACATGTGCTCTAATTCTTAATCAAGATTAGGGAATGTTAATTAAATAGACACATTCAGGATTCTTTGTTTATTTAATTATTTAGAGGAATGGGATTTTAGAGAATTAATAGAAGATTGAACGATATAAATAAAGTGTGACTTTATTTATATGTAGTCATAATATTAATCAAATACGTTGTATTTAATTAATTGAATTTGATGACCATTTTTACGTGTATACACATTGTACAGTGTAAGTTATGTTCACTAGTTGTGAATTGTAGTTTTCTATGTTTTTGGTTGAGGTACAAGAGAAATATTGTTGATCTAAATTTCTCTATGATGAAGTCTTATACCTTGCCGCTCTAGAATTGAGTTGTTTTGATTGTATTGAAAATAATTTTGGTATCTAGAAAGTTTGTGCTTAATTTTTTTTGTTTTACATTGATTTGGCTAACCTTGTGTGGAATACTACTTTTGGAGCTAGTGAAGCATGTTAGATCTATTTTGGTCCTTATGAAGCATGTGTTTGGGTTGCCCTCATTCTAATTCCACCCTAGGATGTTTTGGCATTGACCTAATTTGAATTTGAATTTGGATGGCTATCTTTGGAAATGTTTCAAGGTTGAAGATGGTATAAATGTAGAATGAGTTAGGGAAGAAGAAGTGAAGAGAACATAAGAAATAGAGACAAGAGTGAAAATATAATAGAGATAAGTGAAAATTAGTGTGTGTGTCTCATTTGAGTATGTTAGATCAATGCGAAGGCTAAATGTCAAGTTTCTTAAAGCAGTGAGATGAAGGTGCACTATATCATTTGTGCATGTCTGCAAGTGGATTGGGAAAATTGTGGTGGATTTCTCTATTGCATTTAGATTTTCTTCTCTCTATAACAAGTCTTCTTTATCTTCTTTATATCTTTGTGGTAGTGAGCCCTCTGGGTTTTTAGCCTTGTTGGATAGTGATTCCTTGTTTTGGTAGCGAGCCTCTTGTAATTGGTTTTGATGTTCTCTATAGTGTGAGTTAATCCTCACATAGTTTTTACTTTATTGGGTTTTCCACATAAATCTAGTGTTATTTTGTTTATGTGATTGTTTTCAATTTCTCAACTAGTATTTAATGTCCAATTTGCTAAGCAGTGTTAGGGATTAGTTCTAGTGAATGAATTAAATTTTAAATCTGTGACAACTGATTCAAAACCCCCCTCTCAGTTGTCTTGTTCAACACAATATTTGTGACTTTGTGGGTTAGGTGGTGTAGGTTTCCACCCTATAGATTCTACCAATGTTAATGTCATTAGAAATGACTCATAATGCATAGAAACCTACTATGATACCTTGGAATTTATCCTACTCTAAATGTGCGAAATGACTAAGAAATGTGAATGACAAAATACCAAGGACACCTCAAGATTAGCCAAAAGAGTGATATAATGAAAAGGAATGTAAATAAAATGAAACACAAACAATTTTAACTCCCTTGTTGTTGATATCTCTTTGATTGGCCCTTGCTTGGAATTGATTGTGTGCTCCTTAAATGATTGCTTGAGTGACTAGATGCAAGATTATATATGCAAATGATTGAAAAGATGGCTAGATGATGGTAAAGGATTGTAAATTCAAATTGGCAGCATGTAGTTATGAAAATGCAAAGTGTTGAAAATGCAAATTGGCAGCATAAGGTTGCTCCAAATGAAAGTGTTGAAAATGCCCTTGAGGATGGGGTATTTATAGGAGAATTTGAATTCTCTAGAGAATTCAACGGTCAAGATTTCTCTAACAAGGCCAAGATGAAGGGCTATGGTGGGTTGAGAACCCACAAGCCCTCACATCTTGACATGTGGAGGGTGAAGTGGCCAAGGGGATATGAGATGGAGATGAGTTGTCAAGAAGGTACATGAGGTGGAAAAAGGACATGCACCTTGGGGAGTGAGAGATTTCCACAAAAAGGGATTCCTTGTCCCCAAGTGGGAGTGAAAGGGACATTTGAGGAATTTTAGAATTCCTCAAAAATCTATATGAGAAAGGAAAGGTGGTTGGGGATATAAATGTGAATTAAAAATTCACATTCCTAGAGATGATCTAGAGGATAAAGGGTGGGCTCCAAAAGGGACTTGGTCACATGTGAAGATGTGACAAGTCCAAGGTTCTAGAAGCCTTGGAAGAATGGAATGTGAATTAAAAATTCACATATAAAAGAGGGGAATCTAGGATAGAATAAAAAGGAATTAAAAATTCCTTGGGGAATGATTAGGTTTTAATTAATCAATAATTAGAAGATAAATGAGGATTAGAAGCCAACTTGCAAAAGTTGGAGGATGTGACACATCCTAATCAAGGATTAGGCATGTGCATCCCTAATGAAGAAATTAGGAGATGGATTAGGATTAGATGAAAATGACATGTGAGGAATTAAATAAATATAATAATTATAAAATTTATTTGATGAAAAGAGGATTAAGGAGGGTAAGGTATTTAATTATTAATTAAATACCTTAGGGATTTGGCAGAATTAAAGATATTAATTAAATAATAGTAATATTATTTAATTAACTCGGATAAGAGGATGTTTAGATGAAAAGTGCTAAATTTGGATAAATTAAGTGTCCAAATTTAGATGTCTACACCTGCAAACAATATCCCACGAGGATATTTCTGCATTCACAAAACTAATGTAGGAGCATCCTTGGTTCTTTGTAATCCTACATCAACCAAAAGTATTTATTTTCCTTTCAGCTTTGTTATTTTCAGTTCAAGTTGGTGGACCTATCATATTTGATCACCAAATCCTGTGTATCTATGTTTTCATCAAGGACATGTTCATTTTGCTTATTCCAATATTTTAGAGTGATTGGATATTTTTTCAGCAATTTATTGCTTCCAGAATAAGTGACATTTTCTTGAACAGAGCATCGGGATAATTTCAAAGCATAACAAATAGTTTTCTCTTGTGGGTCCTTTTGGTGAATTGTAGATCTTTGAGGCATGATTCAAATTGTTCCATGGAGTGTTGCCAACCTTACTTTTGGGTCCATACTTCATACCTTGCACTTGCTGAGTAGAAATTCATATTTGAAGGTAGACCTAGTATGCACACGTTACATTTTCTTCATTAGAAAATATAATAATGTCTGGTCGATGCAGAGGATTCTTTATCATTGGACATGATATAAATAAATGGAACAGATCATTAGGAAATCAATCAAGTTTGATAAGGGATTTGAATTGTAATACTCTGCTTGAATTAAGGAGCATATAGGAAGAATGAGCCAAGATAGAGAGGAAGAGGTGGAACATTTTAGAGAGGAAGAATTTTTATAGGAGGAGGAAGAGGATCTTCTGCAGATTTGGATAAAGATAAGGAGGTTAGTAAGAATGATAATTCATACTATATAGATGATGGAAACTCTTACAGGAGAGGTCTCGAATATGGTGGTTATTAGAATGAAGGTTATAGAAAAGATGATAGAGGACAAGAAAAAAGAGTATTCAAGGGAAGTTTCTTTAAGTGTGGTGGAGAAGGACATAGAGAATTTGAATGTATTCATGGGGAGACAAGTAGAAATATAGATAATAGTAGAAGAGTAGCCTTTGCTAAGGAGGATCATGTTGGATCATCTAATAGACTGGAAGAAGGAGAAGTGTTGGTGAACAGAAGGGTATTACGTCAGAGTGAGATGGAGCAGGAACCATTGTAGAGAAAGAATTTGTTTTAGACCAGATGTAAGGTAGCTAGTAAATGTTGCAAGGTGATTTTTGACAATGGAAGCTTTGAGAACCTAGTTTTTGAGGAAATGGTGACCAAACTAAAGCTAGAAAGATTGAAACACCTGAATCCTTATCAGATAACATGAATTCAAGATGAGCATAAGATAAGTGAACAATGTTTGGTGAAGTTGAAGATAGGAAATTATCATGATGAAGTTTTGTACGATATTATGCCTATGGATGTATGCCATGTTTTGTTGGGAAGACCTTGGCAGTATGATAGACAATATATTCATGATGGAAAGAAGAACACATATACTATTGTTTCTAATGGGAAGAAGTAGACTTTGTTGCCATTGGAGGATGTTCCTAGAGTTGAGATTTGTACAAATGCTAGAATCTATTTGGTTGATGGAAGGAGATTTTTGGATGGACTAAAACATGAAGACATGTGCTATGCCTTGGTTCCCAAGAAGATTGAAGACTTGAAGCATGTAGAAGAGCAACCGAATGAGAAAAAAGAGTTACTAAGAGAGTATGAAGAGATCATTTAAGAAAATGTACGTGATGGATTTCCACCTATCAGGAGTATTAACAATTGCACGGATTTGATTCTTGGAGCTAGTTTTCCTAATAAAGTAGTACACTGGATGACACCTGTAGAAAATGAATTATTGAATAGATAGGTGCAAGAATTGTTGAAGAAGGGTTTGATCATAGAAATATTAAGTCCTTGTGCAGTACCTGGTGTGTTAGCACCTAAGAAGGACATGGAGAATGGAGGATGTGTACAAACTCTAGAGCTATAAACAAAATCACAATGAAGTACAAATTTCCTTTGCCCCGAATGGATGACATTATGGATTGTTTGAGTGGAGCCAGATACTTTACAAAGATAAACTTGAAGATTGGATATTACCATATCAAAATTAGAGAAGGGGATGAGTGGAAGACAACATTTAAGACAAATGAAGGATTGTATGAATGGTTAGTGATGGCTTTTGGATTAACAAATGCACCGAGTATTTTCATGAGGTTGATGAATGAGGTATTGAATAATTTATTGGGTAAGTTTATTATTGTGTACTTGGATGACATCTTGATTTTTTGTAAGACTAGAGAAGAACATTTTTTGCATATAAGACAAGTTTTGCAGAGGTTAAAAGAAGAGTAGTTGCTGATAAACATTAAGTAGTGTAGTTTCATGAAGGAGGAACTGGTATATCTGGGATTTGTGATATTTATGGATGGATTGAAAATGGATATTAAGAAAGTGAGAGAAATTTTTTAATGGCCTACACCTGAAAGCATTGGAGAGGTAAGATCATTTCATGGATTGGAAGGTTTCTACTGAAAGTTCATTAGGAATTTTAGTTCTATTTGCAATCCTATGAGAAAAAAAATGAGGGGGGATAAGAAGGATTTTAGATGGACATCTAGAGCAAACAAAAGTTTTGAATTGTTGAAACAAAAAGTGATAGAGCAACCAGTATTGGCATTATTGGATTTCAACAAGGTATTTTAGGTAGATTGTGATGCAAATGGAAATGCAATCAAAGCATTATTGAGTCAAGAAGGGAAACCAATAGCCTATTTTAGTGAGGAATTGAATGATGCTAGGAGAAGATATTTAGTGTATGATTAGGAGTGTTATACCATAGTTCAAGCCTTGAAGAAGTGGAGACATTACTTGCTGACTAAGGAGTTTGTGTTGTATACAGATCATCAAGCGTTGCAGCATTTAAACCTTCAAGGTAAGTTGAATCAGAGACACATGAGATGGGTGGAGTTTCTTGCAGAGTTATTATTTTGTTTTGAAACATAGGAGTGAAAATTCAAATAGAGTTAATGATTTGAGTAGGAGAAGGAATCTATTGATAGAGATGAGAATGGAAGTATTAGGCTTTGATGAATTGAAGAACTTGTATGAGGAAAACCCAAATTTTGTAGAACCTTGGAGAACTTGTAAAGAACCAGTCTTGGGAGATAGGAGTCAGTGGTTGGATTATTTCATTTAGGAGAACATGTTGTTCAGAGGAAATTAGTTGTGTATACCTTGGAGTTCAATGAGAAAAAATCTAATAAAAGAAAAACATGGTGGAGGATTGGTAGGACACCTTGGGATTGATAAGAAAGTAGCATTGGTAAGTGAGAATTACTTTTAGCCATAGATTCATAAGGATGCTAGGAAATTTGTGCAGAGTTGTAGAATTTTTCAAGTTACAAAAGGAAGTAATCAGAATGTTGGATTGTATAAACCTTTGACAATTCTAGAGAGACCTTGGGAAGATATCAGCATGGACTTCATACTTGGATTGCCAAAGACATACAAAGGTAAGAAGAAAAAAAATGTAGTACATGTAGCAGATTTGGTTTTCAAAGAAGTGATCAGATTGCATGGTTTACCTAGGAGAATTGTTTTAGACAGAGATACAAAGTTTGTTGGTTACTTTTGGAGGACACTGTGGAAGAAGTTGAGGATAGATTTAAAGTTTAGTTCTACTTTTCACCCATAGACTGATGGAAAGATAGATGTAGTAAATAGGAGTTTGGGAAATTTACTGAGATGTCTAGTTGGAGAAAAGACCAGAAGTTTTGATTTAGTCCTTGCACAAGTAGAGTTTGCATACAATAATTCAATGAATAGAAGTACTAGAAAGACACCTTTTGAGATTGTTACTCGAATTCATCCTAGAGGTATATTAGAATTAAGAGACATCAGTAATGAAGACGAAAAGAGTGTAGAAGTAGAAGAATTTGTAGAACATATGAAGAAAATGCATGATCAAGTCAAGAATCATTTGGAAGAAATGAACAATAGATATAAGGAGAAGGTAGATGAGAAGAGGAGACATAGGAATTCAAAGTTGGAGATGAAGTGATGGTGTAATTGAGGAAGGAGATATTTTAGTTGGTACATACAATAAGTTGAAGATGAGGAAGTTTGGACCTTGTAATATTTTGAAGAAGTTTGATTTAGGGAATGCATATGAAGTAGAATTACATGATAGCATGGGTATATCACCTATATTCAACATTGAAAATCTACATTAGTATCATGAAGCAAAATTTAGCAAAGACAGTAAGGAAAAAATAGAGAAAAAGTTTCCTAAAAATCAATTAGATGAGATAGAACATATTTTGGATATCAGTGATGGGAGGAAGACATGTGGAAGATAGTACAAAGAATATATTGTGAAGTGGAAAGGAAAACTGGTGGAAGATTCTTCTTGGATTTCTCAAGCTAAGTTGGACCATATTGGTTTTCCTTTAGCTCCAGTAAAGTGAGGGACTCACTTTTCAATTAACCCTAGATGTTTGATGTAGGAGCATCCTTGGTTCTTTGCAATCCTACATCAACCAAAAATATTTCTTTTCCTTTCAAATTTGTTCTTTCAAGTTCAAGTTGGTAGATTTTTCATATTTGGTCACTGAACCCTCCAAAACTATGTTTCCATTGAGGAAATGTTCATTTTCCTTATTCCAATATTTTAGAGTGATTGGATCTTTTTTTGGCAAGTTATCACTTCTGAAACAAGTGACATTTTCTAGAACAGAGCACCAAAATAATTTCAAAGCATAACGACTAGTTTTCTCTTGTGGATCCTTCCCATGACTTGCAGATTTTTGAGGCATGATTCAAATTGTTCCATGGAGTGTTTCCAACCTTGGTTTTGGGTGCATACTTCATTCCTTGCACTCATCGAGGATAAATTCATATTTGAAGGCCCACCTAGCATGCACATATTACATTTTCTTCATCAAAAAATATAATAATCTCTAGTCGACGTGGATGATTCTTTATCCTTGGATATGATATAAATAAATGTAATGGATCATTAGGAAATTAGTCAAGTTTGATAGGGGATTTGAATTGTAATAGTCCACTCGAATTAAGGAGAATGTAGGAAGAATGAATGTTTGAACATGTTGTATGAGGCCTGTGAGCTCAAATCTATAAGTCTAGATGTTTCCAACTATCTGTAATTGAGATTTTTGATAATAAGAATGTTTTAATCTGTATTTTCCTCCATATTCCATGTTACGTTCATTGTGTGAATCTTGATGCATGGTTTGGATTGTTCTCTTTGACGACCCTCCCTTCTATGTCTGTGCCAAAAACATCGATCCATTTTGATGTGGATGCATTAAATCATGTACACAATGTAGGTTAAAGTGCCTGTGATGAATTTACTTGGGAAAATTTTCCTCCTAGGCTTGTGTGTAAAAATTCAATGCGAACGAAGCCACTTGGAAATCCATCAGAATTTTTCCATTAAGAATAGCTTGTGGATTGTGGCTTTCCATAGGAATCTTCTCGCATCTCAATATCCACAACTATTTTATGCTTGGAAATTTTTGAACTAGGTCATTTTGGCACATGTAGTTGACTTTACAACTTGGGGGTGATGTGGGAAAGGAAGTGGTGGAAACCATTGATGTGGGTTCCATCAAGGTTGATGCTACTAAGAATGTCTTGGAAAGGATGAAATTCCACGAACGAAGTTCTACATGGAGAAACCCGTATCCCTTTTTTGACTTAGATTTTTTGTTAAGTAATCAAAGGTTCAACACAATGAGGAAAATATTATGTCATGAAAGTTTGGCTTTAAATTATTGCAGAGAAGGTGAGAGTGGAAACCACTAGGTGAAATTTCATCATGGTTTCACCATTTACAACGTCTTAGGCTGAATAGAATTTTTCCCCCAACTTCCTGCACTAGGCAACCCATAGAGGTTTTAGGACTTCGTGGTTTCGAGGTTTTGATTTATAGAAATTGTTGGGGTGGAAGCCACTGATTGGAAAGTTGTTTGAGTTTTGTCATTTGAAAGACAACTCAGGTGTTATGACCTTCCCCCTGTGGCATCCTGTAGGAGAAGTTCTGCAGGGGTCTAAAGACAACAATTTTTACGTGTTCACCTAGATGTCTACGGGGATAGGCAACATAAGAGCCATTGATCGGGAGGATGCCAAGATTTTTCCATTAAGAATGGCTAAAGTTTCATGTCTTTCTACCAAAGAAAATCCATAGGGAAACTTCCACAAATGGTTTTGAACTTTAAGCACTTTATACCTTAGTGACTTTAACAACCTAAATATTTGTTTGAAGGAATTGTTGATGCAAAGGTAAACAAAGCTCATGCCATAAGAAACAACATTTCAAGGATTTCCACCTATGCATGAAAACTCACATTGTTTTAACGCTTAGATATTCTCTTAGGTTGAGGGTTTCCTAACTACTACTAAACTACAATTTGAAATTTGAGTGCAATGGCATTTTTTCTACTATGAGTTTTATCGAATGCAATTAGGGTGTTACTGGTTTAACCAAGTTTGATCAAAACCTTACTATGAATTTAATAACATTTTTAATTCATGGTTTTAATAATCTTGAGAAACCCTACTGAGTGACCCTCCAGGTGAACTCAAATAGCACAGAGACAAAGGGAAGTGAAATCCATACATGTTGCCATGCAAATGAAGGAGGAGAAGGGTTCTTAAATCATTGAACTCACTCACAAAGGTAGTAGTTAAAAAGGTTCTTCAAATTTCAAATGCACAACAGTGGAAATGATAGGTTGACCCCCTATTTATAAACCTAACCACCATTAATGTTAGCATTAAATGCAAGAATTTTAGAAAGTGTGTGGCATACAATTGCAAAAAAGTGAGGTACGAGCATTGAGGGTCTAGAGTCCTTGCAAGAAAATGAGAGGAAAATTTCATAGGGAATAATGTTGTTGAGATAGTGTTCTATAGATAGTGACTCGCGAGGAGATTCATGTGGACAAAAAAAGGGGCAAGGCTTTCGCATAGCGGAAACCCACAAATATTTTCCTGCGAATCCCCCAAAACTTCAAGAAACTTGGTCAATTGGTTAGGCATCAAGGGATTTAACATTTTGAAGGAACCTTAGTCCATTAGGTCCCAAAAAAGGCACAAAAAAAAGAAAGTTCAAACCAACCCAACAAAAGGAAAAAAGAAAGAGGGGGTCCCCAATCCAAGTGGGGCATGTGTGCAAATGACACAAAATTAATTAGCAGTTTTACCTTCCTATCATGGCCTCCCTTCTCCATACCTAGGATTGAATTTCCTTTTTTCCTTTAAGGGTCTTTGATAAACATGTATCTCACCATCACTAAGTCTGGCACTACTCTCCTTTTGTCACTTTCATATCAATTCATGGCGCCCCCTTCATATATGCAACACCAGAAATAGGGTACCCCTCCCTTTTGGAGATAAAGCACAATGAGGGTAGGTTCCTATTTCAAACACCTATTTCACTCAAGGAAGCCCTAGAGATCTCAATCCAATGATAGAAAGGGGGAAACAAATTTTCTAATGGGTGTCGTAGGGTATGATTATTGACTAAAGAGGGGTTCACTGCCAAGCTAGGGCTTGGAAAGGATAATGATATGCAAGACCTAATGTTTAAACCTAGTGTGATGTAAAACCTCACTAAATGACCTAGAAATGCTTGTGAATAAAAATGGAAGGTTGAGAAATAAAAAATGTGCACCTGGAAACCTATAGGACCTTGAATGAAGCCTTGAAATGATGAAAACACTGAGATTAATGTTGAGTAGGACTCATATGCTAGGTTGGCACTCATATTCTAGAAGTGGTGTATCAGTCTAGTTTAGCTTTCCTAGAAATTCAAAGTTTGAATCCGCTCTTCAATTTCTTCTTGATCTTCTCAACTTGATTTTATGGTCTAGATTGTCAAATTTTGCACTATAGAAGTCCCTTAATGATCTCCAAAATAAGGTGACGACTTCAAAAACTTTGAACACTGAAAAATTTCTCCAAACTTTCTCTTCAATATTTATTTAACCTAGATCTACAAATCACACACTAAAGAGAGGAAAAAATGTTGTTTTGTTAGTGGAAAGGGGTTTTCCTTGGTCAAACCACATTTTGGTAATCAAACCTTGTAATGAAATTGAATGAGATAAAGGAATGATGAATGAAAAAAATGTAATATTGCAACTCACAAAACCCTAGCAATAAATTCTTGCAAACATGAATGAAGTGGCTCTAATGGATGTAGATCTTGACTATTGCTTGAATGTGATAGAACTTGAATTGAATGCTAGCTTGAATCATGAAACCCTACATCAAAATTGTTAGCTCAAAAATAATCATGAGGCATGATGACTTTGACATGATGATTGACACCTGAATAATGCTCCAAAACACTTGATAATCAGCTCTTTAAGACTCTTTGATGCTCTTGTAAACACTTGAATGCTCTTCTGAACTCAAAATTTCTATAGTGTATGAATAATATTAGGAGAAAATGGGTGAAATAAGCTTGTATTTATACTTGTTTATGCCAAATTTCCCAAAATTAAAACACTACAAGCTGACATTAGATCTAGGAGGATAAAAGCACACCAAGAATTTGAATTTAATTTAATTTTGGATCAGACAGGATTCATATGCCAGAAGTGGTGTATGAGTCCCATTAGGCTTAACTATGGGACACATTTTTCAAAAATTCTTAGCTTCATATGAAATCAAGATTGGGACCCCAAAACCTAGGTGGGACCCATATTCCTAAGGTGGTGTATGAGTCCCAGATCACTAAATCTAGGTCGTACAATCCAAAAACATTTGAATTATGATTGGATGTTGGTTTATGTTGAGATAATCCTTGAAAAGATGCATTATTTAAGGCTTGTGGATGAAAAATAAGGCCAAATGAGGTATAAAGAAGCCCAATTGATAATAAAAGCCCTATATTAGTGTGAAAGTGTGGTACAACACTTTACAACACCTTAAATGAGGTACAATTGAGATCATTTAATTCACAAGGTCCCAAGACCTAATGTGACTGTAAAACACATTACAACACTAAATCAAGGTAACATTATGCTTAATTTAACAAGGAGGGCCCAATAAAGCAAGAAAAAGTAGAGGGATACTTTTTCCATTGCCACATTTAGCCCCCACTTTAGTGATAGGAGGAACTTTCTTTTGGCTCACACTAAAGTAGACAAGCTTGCATCAAGAGGGGTCCAAGTGCACCAATGCTAGTAATATAGGACAACAACGATCAAGAGGGATGATCAAGCCCCCAGGATCAGGATCCTATGAGAAACCAACATAGACAAAAAATAGCACACATGAAAATGATATAAGGAGCAACAAGGAACAAGCATACATTTCCAAAGACAAAGAGAAAAGAAAAAATAAAGAAAAAAAGTGGATCAATCTTTGACCATTTTTCCATCACGATGTGGATCAGATCTAGGTTGTTTGTCCAAAAATGTATGCTCACTCTAAGGAAAGGGAACTTTAGGTTGTCTGCTAGGTGAGTATGTTAGAATTGTGAAACAAGCACAAAACCACAAGTCATAGAATCAAACAACAAACAAATACACCTTCTACACAAGAGATCTACAAAAAATATATGCAATTTTCTTCAACAAGAAAAAGCTACAAAAGCAAGAGACTCTCAAGAAGATATGAAAGCTTGAGATAATATCTGAGAGATATTTATAATGAGGGTTGAGTTCTTATAAGAGAAAAGACCTAAATGAGAAAGGGATTAGATCATGACAAGTGTCAACATCACATGAGATTTGACATAATGATCTAATATTAACTCAACTAATAAAGCATAAAACCATCATAAGTTTAGCTTAAGTGCATGAGAATAAATTAGACTAATAATAAATTAAAGATTAATTAATTATTAGTTAATGCATGATAACTCTAACAAGCCCCCTTAAGATGAACTTAGGGAGTAGCTAAAAACCCTAAAAGGAATACATGATGGGTCCTAAAAAAAAGGCCATGTAAGGTACCCATGTACAAACAAAAGATCTCTATAATGCAGAGAAATAGAGAAAACCTCACGGGAAAAATTCCACTCCAAAAAGAGATGAAAGCCAAGTGAAGGAATGAAGAAGCCTCCAAACAAGACAATTTTTTCCCAAAAGATAGGAACAAAGAATGAACAAAAAGAACACCACTGAAGCATGAAGAAGCTTCAAACACTACTGAAGAATGACTATTGAAATGCAGAAAGAAGAACTTCCACTGAAACATATGATGATCTAGATCAAGAAGACAAGAATCTGTATGAGTTCCCCCAACAACACTACTCAAATCCAATGGAAAACCTAGACATACATCAAGAACTCAAAGATACAGATGGCACAAGTACAAATAGTCTAAAGAACTGATCAAGTGAAAAATGGAAGGTCACCTCCAGAAATAGGAATGCAAGAGTGTCCATATGGTAAGTGCTCCATCTCACCAAAGTGCATGGGTAACTAGCCACTACATTTACCTAGTACATAGGAACAAATATTGTAGACATAGCTCACTCCAATGCGAAACCAAAGAAGTAGTAGCACCAACAGTAGAAACCCCCCCATAATGCTAAAAAGGGAGAGGCATTATAGGTACATAGAAGGTGAATTCCAAAATGTAGTGCATGATAAAGAACCCAGTACATATGAATGTGCAGACATGAAAGTACAAGAAGATATAAAGGGTGTGCAAACCACAACACACACACATGAGAAAGGTATGAAGGAAAAACAAAGGAAAACATCAACTCCATAGTAGTTTATATCATAGTGTGAGTAAAATAAGGCACAAAGTGATGTCGAAGATCCCATAAAAGATACACCTACTATGGCACTTTATTTCAATGCATTTACATAATGAATAATTCATACAATGGGAGCCCATAATGTCCAAAAAGGACTAATTTCTGAAAAATACTATTCTTTGACAAAAAAAGAGGAAACTGGTAGTACCATGATGAAGTACACAAAAAGACATGCACTTAAAAAAAAAACTACACCCAGAAATGTGTCAAGAAGTAGAAGATATGGCCCGTCGAAGTCTCCTAAACAAGAACTAAATAGAAACAACATTGAGAAAATATAATTCTAGAAAATACCTACACCACTATGAAAAGCACAAAATTCTACCCCATTTCAAAAAAAATTACACTAGAAAATCCTGTTGTATGACAGAGATATGGCCTCTAGAATATTGGGTTCAAATTTGAAAAGCCTAATGGAGAGGGGTTGAGGAGGGCTAAAAAAGATCTCCACCAAATTTAGCAAAAATACCTCCACAAATAGAGGGCCACCAATTTTTAGAGGTACTGATAAAAATCTCCATGTGCACTACATTTATTTTGTATAAAAAAGAAAAATTTGACTTTTTCTTTTAAGTTAAAAAATGTAAAAAAAAAAAATATTGTATTTTTTTTAAATAAAAAACATATTTTTTGCAAAAAATATTAAAAGCTATTTTTTTTCTTTCAAAAAAAATAATAAAAAAATATTTACAAAAAATAAATTAAAAAATGGGAGGGCCAAGGTGGGGTCCGTGCCGCTACATGGTGGTAGGGGTGGTACCACCTCGTACCCCCACAGCGGTGGCAGGGCTCGAGGGGCCACTAACTTGCCACTATGGCAGCGGGCAGTACCCCTTGGGTACCTCGCCCCATAATGGGGTCCAAACTTTTTTGAATAAAATATAATTATGAAACAAAAACCTACAGAGGTTTTTAAAAATACATTTTTAATTTGATAAAAAAAAATTTGATGAATTTTTTTATTCGTAGAAATTTTTTTTTGAAAAAATTTACATGGATTCGCATATTGGGAAGGCCATACGACCTTCTTGGAAAAAAAAATTTCCTCAAAAACTTCCGACACAGATTTTGATGATTTGACAGATGATCTTAAGGTTTTTGGGCCTTCTAAGCACAATGGTAATGTTCATTTTGGCTCAAAATTCACCAAAAATACATCTACCCTCTAGATCCAGAAGAAGAGCAACCACTTCAAAACCTCATAGATATGGTGTCAAGAATTGAAATCAGATGAAACACAAGCCAAACTTGACTTTCTCGATAGCTCTAAATCCAATGGCAATATCCTTTTTACACAAAAATGCACCAAAAAATTCCCACCTCCAAAATTTGCAAAGAAAGCAAAGGGGATTTAGATCTAAAGCCTATAACCCTCATTGAAGAAAGAAAATCTCATAAATCGAGAAAGGGTTTGATGAATCATGCTTTGATACCATGTTAGAATTGTGAAACAAGCACAACACCATGATCCACAAGATCAAACAACAAACAAATACATCTTCTACAGAAGAGATCTACAAACAATATTTGCAATATTCTTCAACAAGAAAAAGCTACAAAAGCAAGAGACTCTCAAGAAGATATGAAAGCTCAAGATAATATCTGAGAGATATTTACAATGAGGTTTGAGTGATTAAAGAGAAAATCCTTAAATGAGAAAGGGATCATATCATAACAAGTGTCATCATCACATAAGATGCAATATAATGATCTAATATTAGCTTAACTAATAAAGCATAAAACACTCCTAATTTTAGCTTAATTTCGTGAGAATAAATTAGACCAATAATCAATTAAAGATTAATTAATTATTAGCTAATGCATGATAACTCTAACAGAGTATCCAAACAGGTGAGATACATACACATGGTTGGTATGCAATCACACATACAAGAAAGTGGCTATGGTAAATTCATGCCTAGGCTCGTCTTCCCATTCAACCAGACCAAAGCTATACCTCTTGATAACTTTTATAAGGTGCCATGAAAAAATGAATTTTGACCTTCATGATGCAAGCAAATATTTGTATGCTTGGAACTCATGAAAAAACAAGATGGCTCCACAAGCAAGCAAAGTGTATTATGTTAGGTGGCCATATAACAAAAAAATTGTAAATGCAAAATAGGGAACATTTAAAGAAGGTTTTCTTAGTTCATGGAAGGCCTTTAGGTTAGGGAACATTGTGGTTGATGTCTCCAAGAGTAGACCAATCAAAGAATAAAATATTCACAACTTAGGGGATGCAGTGTGTCACATCAAGCCACTAAGAGGAATATGATATGCTAAGAGATATCACGCTCTTAAGGGACATCACACTCAATGTCACCACAAAGAAAAAGACGCAACACATGAAGTAAGAAGACTACACAATGAAACATGAGATGCAAAAGAATAATTCCAGTATATGCCCCCACTTTAAATAAATTTCTAAACACCATGTTGTGAGCAATTAAAGTATAAAATGATAAATGCTAACAATAAGGAAGAAATTAAAGCTAATTTGGAAAGCCCTATTCCAATTCATATGTTTCCAAATAAAGCTATGTCATGAAAAGGATAAGGGGTTGCCCTCAAAATGAAACTCCAAAAACATGAGGGATCCATAGATTTGGGGTCAATATGTTTTTGCTACAATGTTTTTATAGAGGTCAGAACTATCATCATTCCCCAAATACTCATAGGACTAAAATAATGACATGTGCAAAGAGAGGGAAAACACATAAAAAATCCTTTTAGGTTAGCATGGAAGAGACATGAATGTCTCAATTCCTTGCATCATGCCCAAAAGGAAAACACAAGACAAAGAAAAATAAAGGAAAAGGTAAAATATTTATGACATGGAGAAGAATGTAGGTACAAATAGAGGAATACCATAAAGAGAGACAAATAAACACCCAAAAAAATGGCACAGGGGATCACATTTCGCACATGCAATCGCACAAAAAGAAAAATAAATAATGTAAAAGACTAGTAAGAAACATGCAAGTCAACCTATTAGCAAACCGTCTGCATCCCAATCATGTACATCATATTCATAAGGTAGAAAACTATCCAAAAGGACAATATCAAGTGTCGAACTAGGGTCATTACCAAGTTCAAAACTCTTCTTAGAAAAAATATCATGTAAGCTCATAGAAGAGGAAAATAATGTATTTAATTTATTATTCACCTCCTTGTCAATTTTAATAATCTCGTCATCATCATCCAAATTAATCACAATAGGAGATCTAATGATAATGTCCAAAGAAAGGTTTAGCTCTTGTTACAGTTGTTGTATAGGATCTTTTTTTTGGCAAAGAGGGAGACTTATCATGTGTTGCTTCATTCAAGTTTGGATTTTAATTTTCTTTGTTTGTTTCTTCATTTATCCTGTGAGCAAGAGTACAACATCTACGCTTACACTCTCTAACATTTCTTTTTCTTTTAGTATGATTTTAAAGTTGTTTTTTTGTAGGAGTGGGTTTATCAACCATTGGTCTCTTTTCTTCCCTAAGGCTCGATGAACAAAAGGAACCATGAAAGGTTGTTCAACCATGTTCTCTATGGATTTTTAAACCTGTTTTATTTTAGGATGCATGATGAGATTATTTTCATTATCTCTTGCTCTTTTGTAGGAAATAGGAAAAGTATTTTTCTTAGGTGGGCTTGGGTTTTTGAAATTTCTTTAGGTTCAATCCTGTTTTCATCATGGATGGTAGGCTTGGTCATAGGTAGAGGCATGTTTTTAAGGGATGTTTTTTCTATGCATTTCACCTTGAATTTTTGGTAGGGCTTGAAAAAGAAGTCTTCATGAGGTTTAATAGATTCCATAGGCTTGGGAAAAATAAATCTAATGAAAAGTTTCCATGGGAAGACAAAGGGTTAAAGCCACTATGGTGCAGAGTAAATATTTCATTATGAAATGGAAATTTTAAGCATTTATGCACAATTGACAAGACAGCTTCCATGGAGCATAGCCATGGGTAACCAAGCTTCACACATAATTGATCTAATGTCAATATGATGGAGAATGAGACATCTAATTTTTATAGTCCTATTTATAAAGGTAAGGTGATTGATCCCATTGTAGGGCAAGTAAAACCATTACGCATCTTTATCTTGCTTTCGGTTTGTCATATGTTTCTTGATAGAGTTCATGCAAAAGAATAAATTCTTTGGTGATAAAACTCTCTCCAAAAATAGGATCAATTAATATACCATTAGTGGGCTTATCATAGATTCAACTAGCTATGTAAAGAGGACCATTGGGTGCATGTTTTAGTATATCTTTAGATAAGAAAGGAATGTCAAGAGGCTTTTTAGTTTGGCCTTTACAATGTTGAGTTTCAATCAATGCAACCAAACCATCAATAGGATTTTGTTCTAGATAGGATCTTGTTGATCAATATCCATAGGACTTTGTTGAATTGTATCCATCTCCTCATCATCTGTTCTATGCCAACATTCATCACATCGGTCTTTGTAGTCTTACTTGCTTTGACAAATGAAATATAATGTTTAGGCATGGGGTTGGTAAATATTTGTAAGTTTTGGTTAAGAGGGGCAACAAACTTATTTCCTTGATCATTAACATTTCCAACTAAAAGCCAAGCAGAATCAATGAGGTCTTGCACAAGATGTTTTAGATGCTTACAATGTTGTGTGTTGTGTCTATATTTTCGGTGATAATGGCAATATGAATTTGATCTAAATTTTGGAGGTAGAGTTTTATTAGGATTGTGAGTCTTAACAAGAGGAAAGGTGATCATATTTTATTCTAAAAGTTGTGACATTGTGTTATGGAGGGTATTGGATAGGGGAGTGAATTTCCTTTTTAGGTCCCCATATTTAAAGGGAATTGTTGCTTTTACAGTAGCTACTTGGTTATCAACATATTGAGTTGTTTGTTGAGGGGGGTTTAGTTGAAGGAAACCTTTATTTTATTTTCTAAAAGGTAGGTAATTTTTTTGGTTTGTGGATTTAGACTTCTCAGGATGACTAGAGGTGGATTTTCTTTCATGGCTACTAACCGAATTTTGATAATCACGAAGGGAAATACAAAAGTGCACAAAGGAGGGGAAATTCATCATGGTAAACTTATTTTGTATCTTATTTTGCAATTTATCAATGAAAATCCTTTGAAGGTGAGGGTCAGGAATCTTCACACCAATTTGGGAGAAAATCGATAGATAGCATGAAATAAAGTCAATAATTTTTTCCTCTTCTTTTTGCTTACATCTCATCAAATCGGCTAAGGTCATATTAGGATTCATACGCACTTGGAAATGGTTTATAAATGCCTCAACAAGTTCATTGAATGATTGAATTGAGTTGTTTAGTAATAAAGAAAACCATTCTAAGGTAGTATCCTTCAAGGATCTAGGGAAAATCTTAGCCAATAGCTTATCCTTAAGAATAAAGTCACTACATAAAGCAGTATAAGCGGAAACATGGCTGGAAGGATCTTCGTTGCTGCCATATTTCTCAAATCTAGGCACCTCTATACCTTGTGGCATTAGATTTCTCAATATCTCGAAGGAAAAGGGATGGCTTTTGAAATAATATGTAGGTGGGCCATTTTGATTTTTTTTTATAGTTAAAACTTATTTTTGAAGGGATGAAATGGTTTGTAAAACTTGGTTTATGAGAGGACTGTTGTTTACATTTTGAGATGTAGATGAATATGAGGGACAAGTGAATGGAATGTGTGTAGGTGGTAAAATGGTAGGAGATATGACTTGCAATGCCACAAAGGTACTAGGGATGCTAGCATAAATACCCAAGGAAGGAATCACATTGTAACTAGTAGGTTGCATCGTTGTTGTAACTTGAGGGTTGGTGTAGGTAGGAATAGAGGAAATTGTTGTGGGAGGAGGGTTTTGAGTTCCTTCTCAACTTGTAAATTTTTTTGAAGTTAAAGGACAACTAGTAGCTAAGGTAAGACATTTTCCAAAAATCTCAACTATATTATGTGCAAGCTCTATTTCATCTTCACTTTCAATCATGCGATGTAAGGTATCTATAAGAGGAATAGAAATGGTTGAAATGGTTTCCATGCTCACTTGATTTTATAAGTGCGCTAAATCTTCATGAATTTGGATTATGTTTTCTTGAGGAACACTATCAACCATTGTTTCAACATGCGTCACACTACTTGAAGGAAAAGAGTTGTTAAGGGTATGGTTCGTACCTAGTGAACTAGTGTCAAAACTAGTAGTGAAAGAGTTAGAAAATAAAAGATCCACAATGATTGTTCTATTGTGGGATGTCATGAGTCTTGAACTTTGTCTCACTATAGTTTTAGCAATAGGACACCTAGTAGAAAATCTCATACAAGGGATAATCAAGGAAATTCAAGATGCAATGAACACAAGATAAATGCTATGCTCTAGTTTTGATTCAAATGAAATTAAGCTAGATGCAATGAAATGAAAGTAACATAAATTATACAAACTGAAATAGGAAAATAACAACACCAAACATAAACATAGAAGAAGGTGATTTAATGTTGGAAAATGTAGTCTATAATTTGAAATTGGACTAAATTTCCTAGAGGGGCGTATAAGTCCCAAATAGGTTTTTTAGAGGTCTGAATGTTGAATAACAGTCACTACAGAATACCCAGAAACTAGGAAGAATCTCTTGTACTGAGACTAAATCACCCAAAGGGGCGTATGAGTCCCAAATGAGGTTTTTTGCACGATTTTCAAAAAATTACAAGTGACAAGTGAAAGTTGTGCTTTTTGGTTTTTATGATGTCTAAACTAAGTGCAAATGTAGATTATAAGTCAATTTCAGTGATGCAAGAGAAGAAAATGCAACGTATATGCACTTTCACTAATGCAAAATTTAGAAATACTAGATGCCAATTAACTAATAAAATGTTAATGCAAGGTAGATTTAGGATAATAATGCACTCCAAATCAAAATTAAGATGTTCTAAATGAAGGTTCACCAAAATGAAACATCTAAAAGAGGGTACTCCAACTTTTAGGAGATGAAGCACAATGAGGGTAGGTTCCTATTTCACACTCTTGTTTCACTCAAGGAAGCCCAAGAGATCTCAATCCAATGATAGAAAGGGGGAAAGAGTTCTACTAATGGGTGTCCTAGGGTATGATTAATGAATAAAGAGGGGTTCACCACCAAGCTAGGGCTTGGAAAGACTATTGATATGCAAGACCTAATGTTTAAAATTAGTGAAATGTAAAACTTCACTAAATGACCTAGAAACGTAAGTGAATCAAAACAAAAGGCTAAGAAAAAAAAGTACACCTGGAAACTTGTAGGATCTTGAATGAAGACTTGAAATATTGAAAGCCCTAAAATTAATACTAACTAGGACTCAAACACCTAGCTAGGTGATTTAGTCTCAAATTAGGGTTTTTGGTCAGGAATAAAAAATTCAATGGAGATATGTCTGGAACTCCTGAAAACTACAAATTTCATTGTACTAGGAATACACCAAAAGTGGCATATCAGTCCAATTTGGCTTTCCTAGAGACTCAAATTCTGAATTTTCTCTTCAAATTTTTCTTGATCTTCTCAACCTGATTTCTTAGTCTAGATTGTCAAATTTTGCATTGTAGAAGTCCTTTAATGATCTTCAAAACAAGGTGACAACTTTGACAAATTTCTCCAAACTTTCTCTTCAATATGCCTTTAGCCTAATATGCAAATCACACACTAAAGATAGGGGAAACTGTTGTTTTGTTAGTGGAAAGGAGTTTTCATTAGTCAAACCCCATTTTGGTAATCAAACTTTGTAATGAAATCAAATGAGATAAAGGAATGATGAGTGAATAAAATGTAATGTTGTAACTCATCAAACCCTAGAAATAAAGTGTTGCAAACATGTATGGAGTGCCTCCAATGGATGTAAATCTTGAATCTTGCTTGAATGTGATAGACCTTGAATTGAATTCTAGCTTGAATCATGAAACCCTACATCATAATTGTTAGCTCAAAAAAAACATGATGCATGATGACTTTGACATGATGCTTGACACTTGAAAAATGCTCCAAAACACTTGATAATTATCTCTTGAAAAATATTGAATGCTCTTTTGATCTAAAATTTGATAGAGTGTATGAATACTTGAAAACTTAAGAGAAAATGAATGAAATAACCTTGTATTTATACTTGTTTATGCCAAATTTCCCAAAATTACAATAGTACAAGCCAACATCAAATCTAGGAGGAGAAAATACCACAAAGAATATGAATTAAATTTAATTTTGGGCCACAAAAAATTCATACACTAGAAGTGGCGTATGAGTCCCATAGGTTTAACTATGGGACATATTTTTCAAAAATGCTTATATTCATGTGAAATCGAGATCAGGGCCTCGAAACCTAGGTGGGACCCGTATGCCCAAGGTAGAATATGAGTCCCAAATCACTAAATCTAGGCCATACAATCCAAAAACACTTGAATTATGATTGTATGGTTGTTTATGTCAAGATTATCCTAAAAAAGATGCATTAATTAAGGTTTGTGGATGCAAAATAAGGCGAAATAAGGCATAAAGAAGACCAATTAATATTGAAAACCCTAGATTAGTGTGAAATTGTGGTACAACACTTTACAACACCTTAAATGAGGTATAATTAAGCTCATTTAGTTCATAAGGGCCCAAGACCTAATGTGAATGTGTAAAAATCATTACAAAACTAAATGAAGGCAACATTATGCTTAATTTAACAAGGGCCCAAGCAAGTAAGAAAAAGTAGAGGGATATTTTTTCCATTTCCACAATATGGTGTGTGCCTTATTTTTTATGCATCCACTTTTCCTTTGATAACATGGCCTATTCATAACCCTATCTACAGTTTTTATGTTTTTCTCACTAACCAAAATGTGGTGTGCTCACTTCATACTCCTCATTCTCTTTTCTCCAAGAGGCATGACCCTTCATTTCATCACCCTATCATTGTTTCCAACAACTTATTATTGCATTTTAATTTCTTTAAAGTTATCTTATGGCGTGGCATGACCTATCTTTTTATCTTTAATTTTAATGTATTTTTCATTTATTTTGTCTCCCCCTTTGGCTCTATGGGGTCTCTTCTTTCATCCAGGCATGCCCCAATCTACTCTGCTCCTTATCTCTTCAAATTTAAAATCTATCACATAAGGTGTCACCTTTTCCTTTTAAATTCTAATTTCTTTTAGCATGCCACATGGGCACTCACTAACCATAGCAACACAAGTCCATAAGAGGGTACATATTTGATGGAATACTTTATACAATGGATGTCGGATTTCAACTTCCATGTGGTCCATGAAATAACACGTAGTGTTAATGGTACCTTAAGAACATTTCCAGTACTAGCATATACACAAGAGTCAAATGTGATTGATATTTTCTCATTGAATGCATTTTCCACTTCCAAATTTGTATCAAAATTTCCCTTTCTTATAGTGAACATCAACCAAAATAGAATCATCAGAAACCAAACAAAACTTTATTTTTCTTGTGTGATGTTGATCATGTGTTCACTTGGGTTATCTTGCATTAACTATGGAAAGAAGGTGTCCATGTTGAAGGCTACCTATTGTTTCAAAGAATCTACAAGGGGATCAATTAACCAAAACATAGTATCTCACATTGAAAATACAATTAAAAATCTAGTTTATCTAGTCCATCTAAAAGCCAAATATCATTAATATGTTCATAAAAAATCTCTATCTCACTCTATCATAAGCCTTGTTGACATTAAATTTTAGTATAATAATTATCTAGTTGGATGATGAGATGGAATATAGTGTCTCTTGGGCTATTACTATTATATCAATGATATCTCTACCTACTGTGAATCCATAATGTTGTTTAGAAATAATATTTGGAATGATATCTCTAAGATGAAAGTTGCTTACATATTTCACATCCTCAACCTTGTACTTTTCCACATTGGTAGTAACAACATTGGCCTTCTCACCTAAGACCTGTGTTGGAGAAGTTTTTTTCTTTTTGGTGGGGGGTTTTCAAAGATCCCACTTGACTTCATTTTTCAAAACCTAGAGAAGGGGAACTATTTTTAAGGTCATAGAGGTCTTGAGCCACTTGAGATAGATGAAAAATGGGAGTCTTTGGTGAACTATTATCCTTAATAAGATTAGGATGATGGTGGGAAGGGTTGTCATTAAGGGTAGACGATTTTGATGGAACTCCTAAAAATTATTGTGATCCATTTCCAAAATCTTGCTAAAATCAATGAACTGTGGGTTTTGTATCCTTCCACTATATAAGGGTTTTAGGTTTACTTAAGTCTCATTTGAAACACCCTTTGGGTCTATCTCATTGTTGAGGATTTATTGCTCTGTTGACTCCTTGTGTTGATTATCAATCCTTTAAGTCATGACTTTTGATATCAAAACCCCTTGTGTGACTGAACCTCTGATCATGTTTCACTGATTAATCCTATTGTACCATTACTTTGAATTTTTTTGAAGTTGGGCTGAATATTTCCCACTTAAGTCTTAAGTATTTTATGTCATGGGTATGGTCCCATCAACCAAGCCAGGTCCCCTTTTGGATTAAGATTTTTTACATTTGCAAATATATGGACCCCTTGTTGGTTCTCAGTTGTGCTCTAGTTGGTTTGTCCTTGCTGAGAAAATTCTACTTTGGGTATCATATCGGCATGACATTCAAGTGGTCTTGGTGACAGAGGAAAGGGCTATTGGCAAGACATTCAAGTGGTCTTGGTGATAGTGGAAAGGTCTATCGGCATGAGTTTTGTTCACCACTGAGATGTCTTACCAAATGAGTCAGGTCTCACCGACCAATACATAAGGAGGTTCATCGGTGTAAGTAATCCTATCAGCATTGTGTCTTCGCAATTTTGACTTTTTACATCGATTGACTGGCACATTAAAGATTCACTTCAACCAGACATATACTTTTGGTGTGAAGTCATAGCGATTGCACTTTGTCACACTGACTGGTGGTGAGAAGATACATAGGTAACAGCTAGGGTTTTCAGCATGAGGTCTCGGCGAGTGACCTTCGCTCTCACTGACATTACACATGGAGTTTCATAGGCAGCTTTCAGCATGACTTCTCTTTTGTTTCAGTGATAGAAAAGGATCATATCAACATGAGTTATAATGCCAGAATGATGTCTTAGCGAACTCATCAATATCTCACCGACTGAAGGAAAAGGAACATATCGGAAGGAGTGTTGTATTTGGTATGTGGTCTCACTAAAGACATATTTTCTCACCGACCATGCATCGAAAGGTCTTATCGGAAAAGGTTGTGGCTTCGCTGAAATGTCATAACGATTCTGTGGTGTCTTACCAGCTTGTGCATAAAGACTTTCAGTATGACTCAAGCATTATATGAGAGCTCTCCCCGATGATGGTATGCTATAGCGACACTCATAAGATAGAAGAATGCATCGGTGAGAGAACCATTATGTTACAGGGACTTACAAGGGATAAAGTCTTTCGGTGAAAGACAATGAAACCTACAAAATGTCTCGTCGATAGTAGAATGTCTCATTGACACCGGGTGAAAGGGTGAATTTCGGTAAAACAAAGCATCATCTACAAAATGTCTCACCGATAGTAGAATGTCATAGCGACACATAAGAGATAAAAGGAGACTTTCAATGAAACACAGTGTGATCTGCATAGGGTCTTTTCGATATCAAAAGGTTATAGTGACAGTGAATGAAACGAAAAGGGTATCTCGGTGAGAAACTTTCTTATGTTTCAGCGATTGGAAAGAACATAACATATGAGCTCTCAACGTAACATAATGTATTCATTATGTCTTCTCCTTGACTCTAATGGGTCATGGGGAAAGCGATATATAAAAGGGAATGACTGGTGATTTAATTGCCTTCGATAGGACTATATGGATGTCTCATCGAATGGTTAACAAAGTCTCAAACTCTGTGGCCCTCATGGAAATTTCAAAATACAGTTGCAGGCCAACATCATTGGTTGGCATCAAATCTTAGAATAGTTAAGTGGCAGAATATTCATTGAATTTCCTTTTTGAGTTGTGTTTTTGAAATAATGGATGATTTGCAGCTCTCTGGATAAGCATTACTCTTGATTTTTACCATCATCTACAGATTGTCATTACTCAGCTAAAATTTTCAAGTGAGTTTTAGATTCTGGTGAAAAATGCATTCATTGAAGATCTTCTTGAAATGTATATAAATACCTATGTTGAAAACAGTGTAAGCTCTCTGGTTGTAATTATGAGATTATCATTCCTTGGCTATGTGAAAATGTATGAATGAACTCTGCAATAAAAATCTGAAAAACAAAGATGTAGAGATATTTTGTAAAAGTATTTTCTATGTAATATTTTAAGGATTCAATTATTGAATCCTTAGGGTATTCTGTAGATGATAAAATAGAGAGATATGTCCTTAATTGAGAACAGAGAAATCCTCTGAGTCATTATTATTTTTCAAAACATAATTTGAGGGGTTGGTACTCCTTGAGATGGGTGTCTCAAAATGAGGGGTTGGTGCTCCTTGAGTTGGTGCTCAAAAATCAGTGTATAAGGCATTGTGAACAGTTGATTAAAAAGATTAAGCTTGCAAGGCATTTCGGGAGTGGTTTTTGTACCCCAGGAGGGTTTTCCACTCAGAAAATATTGTCTCTTTGTTCTTCTATGTGCTCATTGCTTTATAGTGTTGTTGTTTCAGTTCTCTGTTGGGATTATTACTTTTCTTGATTTTCTTTATGAATGAATACATTAATCAGAGTAATATTGAGATCAATTCTAAGCTATGTTTATGAATGTTTGAAAATTGGTAAAATCTGTTAAGTCACTAATTCACCCCCCCCTCTCAGTGTCATTTTAACTCCAACAATTGGTATCAAAGCGTAGGGTCCTGTGATAGGTTTTAGTCACCTTGGATTGATCTTGGTCTTAGAGGTTTTTTTAATGGCACATTCTCAAGATGGTGCCTCGGTAACCCGAGCTCTGTTATTTGATGGAACAGATTATGTGTTCTAGAAAATGAGAATGGAAGCTTTTCTTGTTTCTTTTGATGTTGATCTTTGGAGCATTGTCTTAAATGATTACAATGTACCAACCTCTATTCCCACTGATGCTGCTAAAAAAAAGAGGTATGAAACAAATGCCAGAGCTAAGCATGCCATCTTGTGTGGGCTAACTAAAGATGTGTTCATTAAAGTCATGCATTGCAAATCTACTTATGAAATATGAGAAAAACTTGAAACTATATATCAAGGGAATGAGAAAGTCAAACTATCAAAAATCATTACACTCAAACATCAGTTCGAGGAGTTGAAAATGAAGGATGATGAAAAAGTGGTTGAATATTTCCTAAGAGTTGATGAAGTTGTCAATGCAATGAAAGGTCGAGGTCAAGAGATTAATGAATTTGATGTGGTCACAAAGGTTGTTAGAACCTTACCATCCAAATTTGAATCTAAGGTTTCAGCCCTAGAAGAAAAGAAACACTTTGATAAACTTACCTTAGACAGCCTGCAAGGAATACTTACTGCCTATGAAATGAGAACTAGCAAAAACAATTCAACTGGAAAAGAAACAGCCTTTAACACTGAAAAGAAAGAAAAATTCGAAGTCAATGAATCAGATTTGTTTGATTCTAAAGAATCCCATTTTGTTAGAAGATTTAAAAAAGGATTAGGAAAATATAAGGGAAAACTTCCCTTTAAATGTTTTAACTATGGAAAAATAGGTCACTTTGCTGCAAAGTGTCCCTATGATGATCAAATCTATGACAACGAGACAACTAAAAAACAACCTAAGAAGAAGGCCTTCAAACCTAATCAAAACTTCTATTTCAAAAAGATGAAAATTCTATTTAGTAAGGATGAATCTGATATTGAGTTTGAAGATTCATCAGTTGAAGAAGATGAAACTTTGTTCATGGCTGAAATTACTCAGCAAAATGATTCAAACACCATTGACATTGAAGAAGGTGAAGTAAATCTTGAAAGTGAGCTGAAATGTGCTTTACAAGAGATCAGAAAACTCAAAAAACAAGTTCTTGCTCAAGAACATAAACCAGATCAAGAAATGGTCTCTCTAAAAACTCAGCTTGAAGAAGCTAAAAGAGTTGAAGACTATCTTCAAGAGACTGTAAGCTGCAAAGATTAAGAAATTCAAAAACTAGAACAAGAAGTAGTCTGTCTTAGGAAGGAAATTCAAAAATATGAAAGCACTCTAAAACTGAATGAGATGCTCAGCAAACAGAAGATGTATAAAGATAAAACTGGTGTTGGTTTTGAAAAGGGTGAATGCTCAATTGACAATGCAAAACAAAACCACTCTTTTGAAGTCAAAGGTTTAGGTTCAAATCACTCAGAATTTGATAAGAATCATGTTCTGTCTTTAAGAGGTAATAGATATTCATACAGAGTCAATCCTTTCTTTTATGGTTATTGTTTTTTCAGTAACAAATTTGGCCATAAGGTGAGCACTTGTAGGCTTACGAATCCTATAATACACAGGTTTGGTCTTAGGAAACACTATTTTTTTGTAATACAGATCATATGTTTTAAATGCAATACTTTGGGACATTCTGTCAAATAGTGCATAACTGATCTGCAATCTAAACAATAGAAAATTAAAAAGGTTTGGAAACCTAAGACTGTCAACAACATTGAGAAAACTATGTTGGTTCAAACATCTTTTCATTCCAAGAAAAAATGACTTATGGGTCCTAGACAGTGGATGTTCTAACCATATGACTGGCGACAAGGATGAGTTTATAAATCTTGAAGATTATGTAGGTGGATATGTTAAGTTTGGTGATAACTCTGGTACTCAAATTAAAGGTAGAGGTTCACTTCTTCTTAGTGAAGACACTCCTATCTATAATGTGTACTATGTGGAAGGTCTCAAGTACAATCTTCTAAGTGTTAGTAAAATTTTTGATAGTGGTTATCATGTTTTCTTCACTTTGCAGGGATGTGAGATTAAGAAAAAGCTTGGAAAGGCCATTGCAGCTAGGAGGACAAAAGGAAATGTGTACAATCTTTCTCGACACATCAGGAAATGACAATAATCAAGGTATGTGTTTAATAGGCCAATTTGAAGAGAGTTGGTTATGGCATAAAATATTAGGACACATAAACTTTGAAAATCTAGTTAGAATCAGTAAGAATCAGAATGTTAGAGGTTTACCAATCCTTAACAAGCCAAAAAATTATGTGTGCAAAGAATTTTTAAGTGTTAAACAAAAAAAAGTTAGTTCCAAAACAAAAGAACGTTCTTCTTCAAAACCTTTACAACTTGTGCATACTGATTTATGTGGACCAAACAGAACAAGGTCTATTAATGGTGAAAATTACTTTATGCTATTTGTGGATGATTATACTAGAATGGTTTGGGTCACATTTCTTAAGCACAAATCAAAAGCATTTGAAAGGTTTATAATCTTTCGTAAACTGGTTGAGAAGGAATCTGATTTGAAACTTAAATGTCTATGAACTAACAAAGGAGGTGAGTTCACTTCTCAAGAGTTTATTGATTACTATGAACAACATGACATTAAAATACAATATGCTGCAACAAAAACACCTCAACAAAATGGGGTAGTTGAACGTAAGAATAGAACTGTAAAAGAAATGGCTAGAACCATGCTAGATGAAGCTAAGTTGTTTGATATGTATTGGAAATAAGTTGTTCATACAACTGTTTACATTTTGAATAGAGTACAGCTTAGGGTGAAATATAAACACACTCCTTATGAACTTTGGTATGGAAAAAATGATTTTGTCAAACACTTTAAATTTTTTGGAAGTGTTTTATGAAGAAAGATGATGATAACCTTGGGAGATTTCAATCAAAGAGTGATGAGGGTATCTTTTTGGGATACTCAACTCATAGCAAAGCTTATAAATGCCTTAAAAAAAGGCTTAATAAGATTGTTGAAGTTGTTAATGTAAAATTTGATGAAAGACCACATTTGTATGCTGAATCTTTGCAGGATAATGAGGAAGAAGAACTTGAACTAGAAATAATTTCAGAAGGAGCTAAAACAAAAAAGCCTAATGTTGATTCAGCAAGCCCTAGAAATGAAACAACAAGTCCTAAAAAGGTTGCATCAAAAGCTCTAGCTAAATATCACCCCAAAGATCAGATTATTGGGGATAAAAATGTAGGAGTTCAAACTAGAAGAAAGGTTGTAGAATTTGATGAAAAGGAACAAATAGCTTTCTATCTAGTTACTTAGTTTGAGCCTAAAATTTTTAATGAAGATCTCACAGACTCATGTTGGCTTAATTCTATGTAGGAAGAAATTGATCAAATTGAGAAAAACAGACTTGGGAGTTAGTCCCAAGACCAGATGACAAGAATGTCATTGGAGGCAAATGGATATACAGAAACAAGCTTGATGAAAATGGTAATGTTATTCGCAACAAAGCAAGATTTGTCTGCAAAGGCTATGTGCAACAAGAAGGTATTGATTCTAGTTAAACCTTTGCACTTGTTGCTAGATTAGAATCTATCAGAATATTCTTGGCTTATTCTATTTATAAAGACTTTACTGTTTATCAAATGGATGTCAAAATTGGTTTTTTAAATGGCTATTTAGATGAAGAGGTCTATGTTGAACAGCCTGAAGGATTTATTTGCAAAGATAAGCTTGATCATGTTTATAGATTGAAAAAGGCCCTCTATGGCTTAAAAAATACACCTAGAGCTTGGTACTCTAGGCTAGACAGTCACTTGCTTTCAAATGGTTTTGTTAGAGGAGGTGTAGACAACAATATTTATGTTAAAACTAAAGGTTTTGATATTTTGGTTGTTGAAATTTACGTTGATGACACTATCTTTGGCTGCAATAATGTTACTTTGAGTAAAAAAAATTCTCAGCTAATGGAATCTGAATTTGAAATGTCATTATTGGGAGAATTAAATTTCTTCTTGGGTCTTTTAATCTCTCAATGTGAAAATGGAATATTTCTTTCACAAACCAAGTATGCTAGAGAAATGCTTAAGAAATTTCAGATGGATGAATGCCATCCAGTTAGCACTCCAATGATTCTTGGATGCAAACTTACTAAGGTTGATGATTCTCCTAATACAAATCAAACTAAATATAGATAAGTGATTGGAAGTCTATTACATTTAATTGCTTCTAGACCTGACATCATGCATGCAGTTTGCACTATTGCATGGTTTCAAGCATCACCTAAAGAATCCCATGTCACTATTGTTAAAAGGATTTTTAAATATATTCAGGGCACTCTTGATTATGGTCTTTGGTACCCTAGATGCAATGATTTCTCTTTGATTTCTTATACTGATGCTGACTGGGCTGGTTGTTTGGATGATAGGAAAAGCACCAGTGGTGCTGCATTCTCTCTTGGAGATCGCTTAGTGGCATGGCACAACAAGAAACAAGTATTTGTTTCTCTTTCTACTGCTGAAGCAGAATACATTGTTGCCACTTCATGCTATACTCAAGTTCTTTGGATGAGTCAAACTCTATCTGATATCGGTATTGAAGTTCCTAAACCTATTTCAATTCTCTGTGATAACATAAGTGTGATAAATATCTCCAAAAATCCTGTTATGCATTCTTGTGCTAAACATATTGCTATCAAGTTTCATTTTCTGTGTTTACATTTTGTTGGATCACAAGATCAGGTGGCTGATATTTTTACTAAGCCCTTAGAAAAAGAGTTATTTGAAAGGCTGAGACTTTGATTGGGAGTTATCTCTCAATTTTTACTTCTCTAATTCACCAAGCTTCAACTTAGGGGGAGCATGTTATATATTTTTTTTCACTTACAACTCTCCTACAATCTTGGTTGTTGCACTGTTACTCTTTTTTTGCAGCTATTTCTAATGATATTTTGGTTGGATTCTCAGTTGTTTTTCTCTATCATTGTGGCAAAAAGGGGGAGAGTCATTTGTTTTTTTCCATCAAGGAAAAAGGGGGAGTTTGTTGGTTCTCAGTTGTGCTCTGGTTGGTTTGTCCTTGCTGAAAAAATTCTACTTTGGCTATCATATCGGCATGACATTCAAGTGGTCATGGTGATAGAGGAAAGGACTATCGGCAAGACATTCAAATGGTCTTGGCGACAATGGAAAGGTCTATCGGCATGAGTTTTGTTCACCGTTGAGAGGTCTTACTGAATGAGTCGGGTCTCACTGACTAATACATAAGGAGGTTCATCAGCGTAAGTAATCCTATCGTCATTATTTCTTGGCGAGTTTGACTTGTTACATCGACCAACTAGCACATTAAAGATTCACTTTGGCCAGACATGTACTTTCACTGTGAAGTCATAGCGATTGCACTTTGTCACATCGACTGGTGGCAGGAAGATACATCGGTAACAGTTAGGGTTTTCAGCATGAGGTCTCGGCGAGTGACCTTTAGTCTCACTGACATTACACATGGAGTTTCATAGGCAGCTTTCGACATGACTTCTCTTTTGTTTTGGCAACAGAAAAGGATCATATTGGCATGCTTTATACCGTCAGAATGATGTCTTAGCAAACTCATCATTGTCTCACCAAACAAAGGAAAAGGAACATATCGGTAGGAGTGTTGTATTTGGTATGTGGTCTCAACAAAGACATATTGTCTCACCAACCGTGCACTGAAAGGTCTTATCGACAAAGGTTGTGGCTTCGCTGAAATGTCATAATGATTTCATGGTATCTTACCGACTTGTGCATAAAGACTTTTGGTATAACTCAAGCATTCTATGAGAGGTCTCCCCGATGACGATATGCTATAGTGACACTCATAAGATAGAAGGATACATTGGCGAGAGAACCATTATGTTATAGTGACTTACAAGGGATAAAGTCTTTCAGTGAAACACAATGAAATCTACAAAATGTCTTGCCAACAGTAGAATGTCTCAGCAACATCGGATGAAAGGATTCATACTTTCGATAAAACAAAGCATCATCTATGAAATGTCTTGCCAACAGTAGAATGTCACAGTGACACATAAGAGATAAAAGGAGAATTTTGGTGAAACACAGTGTGATCTGCATAGGGTCTTTTTGATATCAAAAGGTTACAACGACAATGAATGAAACGAAAAAGGAATCTCGATGAGAAACTTACTTATGTCTCAGCGATTAGAAAGAACATAACATATGAGCTCTTGGTGTAACATAATGTATTCGTTATGTCTTCTCCCTGACTCTGATGGGTCATGGTGAAAGTAATATCTAAAGGGAATGACTAGCGATTTAATTGCCTTCGACAGAACTATATGGATGTCTCAGCAAATGGTTAATGAAGTCTCAAACTCTGTGGCTATCATGGAAATTTCAAAATACAGTTGTAGGCTAAAATCATTGGTTGGCATCAAATCTCAAAATGGTTACATGGCTGAATATTCATTGAGTTTCCTTTTTGAGCTGTTGTGTTTTTGAAATAATGGATGATTTGCAGCTCTTTGGATAAGCATTACTCTTGATTTTTACCATCATCTACAAACTATCATTATTCAGCTAAAATTAGCAAGTGAGTTTCAGATTTTGGTGAAAAATGCATTCATTGAAGATCTTCTTGAAATGTATATAAATAACTGTGTTGAAAACAGTGTAAGCTCTCTAGTTGTAATTATGAGATTATCATTCCTTGGCTGTGTGAAAATGTATGATTGAAATCTGCAATAAAAATATGAAAAACAAAGATGTAGAGATATTTTGTAAAATTCTTTTCTATGTAATATTTTAAGGATTCAATTATTGAATCCTTAGGGTATTCTGTAGATGAGAAAATATAGAGATATGTGCTTAACTGAAAATAGAGAAATCTTCTGAGTCATTATTATTGTTCAAAACATAATTTGAGGGGTTGGTACTCCTTGAGATGGGTGTCTCAAAGTGAGGGGTTGGTGCTCCTTGAGTTGGTGCTCAAAAATCATACTATAAGAGATTGTGAACAATTGATTAAAAATATTAAGCCTACAAGGCATTTTGGGAGTGGTTTTTATACCCCAGGAAGGTTTTCCACTCAGAAAAATCTTGTGTCTCTTTGTTCTTTTGTGTGCTCACTGCTTTACAGTGTTTTTGTTGTTTCAGTTCTCTGTTGGGATTATTACTTTTCTCAATTTTGTTTATGAATGATTACATTGAACTCATGAATGCATTAATCTAAGTAATATTGAGATCAAATTTGAGCTATGTTTATGAATGTTTGAAAATTGGTAAAATCTATTAAGTCACTGATTCACCACCCCCCCCCACTCTCAGTGTCATTTTAACTCCAACACTCCTAAATGTCATTTGATCAAATGCATAAAATCTAGACTGTAGCCCGCATGCCCATTCTATTTTGTCTCTTGTTCTTTTATTCATATGGGTTCATGGGTGAAAGCCATGTGTCTTGTATGATTAATGGGCCAAACATCATTGATAAGGTCTGCAACTGATCATTAAAGAAGATCAACGATGGAAGATAAAAGAGGTGGCCACATCTGGACCATTCCGTGTGTGCCTATTTTTCTTCCTTGATTATTAAAATAATCCCACGAGCTAGTGGACGGTTGCCACTTGTTTCCATTGACGATACACCCAAGGGTTAGTATTGTTGAGTTTCAACCAAATCAATAGTCGATAGCAGGTTTCATGGATCAATCTAGGCCACTCCCCACCATCCCTTAGGGGCCCCATCTTTCCTGCCATATTTCTAATGGGGAAGCAAGCGTCTTCCACGTGGAGTCATCCTAAGGACATGGAAGCATAGGCATATGGGAAAATATTTAATTAAAATCTCAACATTTGGCATGCAAAATAAAGTGTGTGCTACTAATGCGGATATATAATTACATGTCCATAAAAATATCTTAATCTAGGCCATAGGTGCTATATGAAGGATAAAGTTGCTACTAGTTAACAAGTGTGTATGATGAGACTAAGAGATCTACTCTCAACCTCTCCCCATCTCCCTGTTGTTGTAACTTGCACAAAAATTAGCACTCACTGGGACGAGGGGAAAAGGAAACATGGATCAAGGTTGTAATGCCAAAGAAATGGTGGATCCCACATACTTCAAGCAAGTGTTTCCATGTTGCCTCCTATCATTTGATAAGTGTTGCAGTTGTGCACAGTCAGATATTTCATAATAAGTTGGTCAAATTTGGATCATGAATCAATTGACTCTCCAAAAGATCAATGGTTGGTATTCAAAAACTTAGTTGAAGGAAAGCAATTCATTATGGTTCACATGAGTGAGCCTTAATTATTGAAAGGACATTGAGCTACCAAAGTAAGGAATTTCATAATTATTAGTGTTGTGCCATAGAAAAATGGCCCCTTGTCATTTTCATGGTGTTTGACATATTTTGCTCTGATTTTATGATGTAATATGGATTGAACACACTTATTTAGGTACCAAAATTCAAATAATGAAGTCTTGTGAAGGTGTTGTGAAGTGTTGTAAGAAATTTCCACATTCTTCTAGACTTTATTTAATATAATTCACCTAAAAATCATCTTTTTACACATCATCAAGTCCTATTTTGAAGTGTTGTAAAGTATTGTAACAAAGATTCACACTTTTCTAGGCATATTCCCCTTATTTATCTCTCTCTTATGACTTATTTGACCCCTTTATGCCCTCAGATGCTTTATTTAAGTGTATTTTTTAATATACTCCCAACAAAAAAAATTAAATGCAACTTAATTCCCGACACCTAGATTCAAGCCCTAGGTGGGACACATTCACCATGGGTGGCAAATGAGTCCCCCTTGGCTCCAAAATTTAAAATATTTCAAATTTCTTTTGGGTTTTATTCAAAAATATATTTGATGTCTGTCTGTGATGAGGTATGAACAGTAACTAAGACACAAGAAGGTATAAATAAGTATTTTTACATTCATTTTAACCCCCATTCACCCAATTCATTCAAGTATTCATTCATCTACTCATTCAAGGATTCAATCAAGCATCTTGCAACATATCAATCAAGCATCTTGTAACATATCATCAAGCATTATTCAAGCACTTTGGAGCATCCATTAGCATTACTTCAGACTTGCATTATCAAGGGTTTAGTAAGTTTATGAAACTTTCATGTTATTTATTTATCATTTCCTTTATATTTCATTTATTTTTGTTGGGTTTGATTACCAAAGTGGGGTTTGACCAAGGAAAACCCCTATTTGCTAACCCTCAACCATTTTTCCCCTTTGCATGTGTATTTGCAGCCTTTTATTTGTATATATAACAAGTTTATAGGTGTTCAAAAGTGGAGAACAAGTCAACTTATCATTTTCAAGCGTGGTGAAGGTTTTTTATCTATTTCCTATAGAACTAACTTCACCAACCCGACAAGCAGATTTTTCTAGATTTGGTGTTGTAGAGTTGTCTCCTGATTTTCTAGAAATTTGGGAGAGGACTGATTCGCCACCAATGGTGAATGAGTCCCACCTTAGGACTGAAAATCTGAGTTTTGTTAGATTCCATATCCCATATGTCAGAAACTTGCTCCCAACACTTTTTCATCAAAAGATTGACTAATTCGCCACCGTGGGAAAATGAGTCCCACTATGAAAAATTAGTGACATCAACCAACATTCCAGACATTCCAGTTTCATCATACTTCATCTAGGTGCACTCAGTTTCATCCCTTTGCTTTCTATTCTACATATTTTCTTCATTTTCTTCATTGTTTGCATATCACAGCGTGTTTTCAAACATAGTACAAATCTTAGTTTTGCATTCATTTACATTAGTTTAGATCATTCATTTGTATATATTTTAGTCCATTTATCATAAAAAAACATCCTTCATTGCATAATTTGAGTGAACCCTTAGCATTTTTGGATCTAATCTCTCTCCTTTTAGGTGAAAAAACTTATAAGAGCTAGAGAGCCTATTGGGTCCAAAAATTAATGGTTCAAATGTTTGCCTTAAAGGAATAATTCAACATTAAAAAGTATACTCAATACACTCAAGGAGCTCATGTTGTGGTTTCTCAACATTTTTTTATGTCAGAACTAGGGTTGTCAACCTATAAGAAAACCAGTAAGTCAATTATTGCTTTCCTTTTAGCATTATTGACAAGTTGTAATTTCTCCAACTTAAGTATGTTATGGTTTTCTTGATTTTACATTGTTAAGGTTTTACATTCATAAAGAATAATTTTTTGATTCTGCATTTGCATAATTTGTACCAAACCATCACAAAAGTCATAGGCCTTGTTTAGTCAAACCAAGAAAACCCTGCCTTGTAGTACTTCTTGCATTATGGCTCCTAAAGTAAAAGTATCTTTGTCTATAGGGGAAGCTTTTGCTCCCAAAATACCTCTTCATAAAGACGTTATGGATCAATTACCACCCTCAACTAGTGACAAACCTAAAGGCCAATTGATTCCCATAGGTCCTCAAGTAGTGGAGGGTCTATTTGACATGAGCTACTCTATCAGGGATGCTAAGTTGCCTTATACTGGATGGGAACTATTTTATAGTTGGTTCAAGAATAGAAATATGGGTATACTAGTAGGAAACCAAATGAATATAACTAAATAAGAATTGGGTCTTGTTTTCAATAAAGGAAGATGCTCTTAAGAGAGAGTACAATAAAACCAAGATTTCATTTAGAGTACACATCTTGCCAAGATTTCTAGTAGAAATTGCAAGCCGAAAGATTGTAATAGGATCACATGATAAGTAGCCTTTCCCATTCAACTATTTTTTTCCCTATTTCAAAAGGACTTTCTATTCCATTTTCTAGATAATTGGTTATGATCATGTCTCTGGAATGCCAATTGCATGGATGTATATAGCTACCAATATCCAACATCCTCAATATTGTGCAGTATATGATTATGCAGGATTTCTATCTAAATGAATGCATGAGGGACTAATAAGGTTGAAGAAAGTTGAATTGGGGGTAAGGTTCAGCTAGTACTCATTGTTGATGCACATGTTTTTGTACAAGGGTGCAATCTACTTTGGACACAATATTGACTTGGAAAGAAAAAGGGGTGACTTGGATCTGCTTGTGCAATGTTGAACCATAGTCTTGGATAAAGATGATAGGACATATGATTATGTCACATTCTAGAATTTGTTTTCTTCTAAACTAAAGAGAACTTTGATTGTGAAATTACCTAGAATTCCCACTTCTCTACATGATTTCTTAACACCCAAGGAGAGAATTCCTGAGCTAGGAGTTGATCATAATTGGGGAGATGTTATTTCACACCCTGATTACACTATCTTAAGAGTATGTGGTTCCAAGGTGGAACCTCATTTGCTACCGAGGTTTGTGCCAAATAGAATTGGTCTCCTTAAGTTTATGTGGCAACTAGGAAATGTAGAAAATGAGCATTTAGTGAATCAAGGAAAAGGGACTTTCTTTCCTTCATACACTTGTTTCTATGATTTTGTAATGACCAAAGGAGGTTAGAATAACATCCTTGAAATACTAAAAACATACCACATGCAGAGGAGAGTTGAGAGGGTCAGATATGATCTTGAAGATTTTATGGCTTGGTTGAATGAGAGAAACAAGAGCTACAAATATGTCCACATTTTCCAATATCTAGAAGATGTAATAAGAAATGTATCATATAATTTGGAGCAGCAAAAGAGATTAGCAAGGTGGATTGTGTTTAATAAGATACAAAGAAAAATAAAGCAGGAAGAACTTGATTTGAAGGTCCTCCTAGAGGTTGAGAATACAATACAAAAGATGAAGCATGTAACAAGGGATTTTGATTCAATAATAGGCCACCTTGAAACTAAAGGGGTAATTGGTAAGGATATAGGGAAAGATCCAATTATATAAGAATAGAGTGGAGGATAAATCCTTGTTATTGGAGAAGAGTCTACATCACAAGCCCCTAAGGAACTAAAAATAAAATTCTTTGTAAGGAGAAAGAGCTAGGAAAAGAAATTTTATGAATCCCATGTTCCCTCTCAACAAGAAGAGCACAAGCCTCCTTCTCCTATTCTACAAACACCACCCCTATCTCCACCAAGGCTAGGAGAGCTTAAAATTGTGAATATTTATTCTCCACCACCTAGTGAAATACCACCCAGAGAGCCACCATTGAAAAGACAAAATATTGAGGTGACTAATTTAGTGCACTATGATGATGAAGGATTTGATGATGATATTTGGGTTTCAGAACAAGAAATGTTGGAGGGAGTGCCTACTACATCTATAGAAAGGGGAAAAACTAAATTGGGAACAAGATTGAGTAAATTTGACCTTAGAGGGCTCAATGGAACTGATGATATGCAGGTTGAGGCATGTGCCAAGTTCTTAGATGATGACTCATTCATAAAGTCCCAAGCTTTTATGGAATTTGCATACAAAGCTAATAGAGATGAGTATGTCAAAATTCTGGTTATGGCAAGAAGCCTTCATCTAAACTACCTAATGCTACCATTCATAAAAGAGTGTTAGATGAAATGAGATCTAGATTCCAAAAAATAATTGCAAAGGAGGGTCAGGAATTGGTGAGAAGTAGTGGCATCTTGTTGCTACCAAAATGGGATCTAGCTTCAGCCATAGCTTTCGAAACAATTAAGAAATGTGACAGACCTCTCTATGATACAAAAGAAGAAGCTACACTTGCACTGCAAGGGTCTTCTTTTAGTGAGGAATGGGAAGACTTGGGATATATGGTCTTTAGCCCTAAGCACAAGAAAGCCTAACATTTTTGAGCCTTCACCTAACTACAGTGGAGGATTGATAATGAAAAGAGTGTCAGAAACAATGTCCTTAGAAGCTAAAAATATGTCAGTTCATGTTACACAGTTCACAAAGGCCATTGTGGAGTCTATGACTGCAAAAAAAAAATCTCATGAAAAAATTGAATAACATGTTAAAATATGTCGATCTTGAGTGAGATAATATGCAGTTACATACAAAGGTTGCACTATTGGAGGATGCTTCAAGAAAATGTTACAACCTAGGAAGCCTAAACAAAATGATGTTGACTCTCCCACTAGTGTGCAAGAAGATGTATCCCTAGAGTTTACTGCTAATGTAAGTTCTCCATGGGAAATTGTGCCATATAATATGGGAAGTGTTACTATTTCAATAGTACAACCCGGTACATCAAAAAGGATTTAGGGAGAAGGGGATATCAATAAGGAGGAATTTCTTATGCAATTAAATGAATACAAAGAAAAATGTAATAGTCATGATGAAGATGTTTTCAAGAGCAATATGAAAATTGTCACATCAATGCTAGAACATCTGAACAAAAGAGTGAATAAAAAATTAAATAGTATTCACTACACTTATTCATCCATGGTTGATGCCATCAGAATTTTTGACATTGAAAAAGAAAGAGCTATTCCACTCATGGAAATTTGGATCCCTAGGAAGAAGGATTTGATATTGATAGGAATTGGAGTTAAGCAGGATCCTAATACACCTAAAAAATTTAAGCCTACTATGGTTCTTGTGGGTAACATTGAGGGATATAGAGGAAATATTGATCCATTGGAGAACAAGATAAAGGAATTAGTAAAATCCTTCCATGAGTCTCATCATGGCCTTATTCCATCCATTTTAAGGGATGATGGTAGCATTAAGACTCTATGGGAGTGGAGAAAATAAACAAATCAAGCTATGAGGATTTGTCAAAATTCGATATGGAGACATTAAAAGTAAATATGGAAATTTTAGTTCATGATGAGACTGTCCTATTAGAATTTGATAAAGAGGCTACCCAAATTTTCACCAAGTATGCACCTTATAGACATAGTGTTGGTGAAGTAATGAACTCTGACTAGCCTACTGAAGATGAATTCCTAGCATGGAAAGGTAAGTACTTGGAAGGAGTGTGGGGTTTAGCATACAAAGTGATGGGCTAGTGGTTTGATGTTTTGAAGTCTGCAATCATGATGAGTAATGGATGGATGGGAATGCACTACATAGCTTGGATTTAGTAGAGATTAGGATTTTGATAAAGTATGCAAAAAATATAAGCATCTTCTTCAAAGATGAATTGATGACAAGCCTGTAGACGTGGGTTTTTCTTGTGTCTTTTCCTTTCATATTTTCTTTGTGCTTTTCTTCTTTTCACTTTGTGTGTTTAGGCACAAGTTTTGAGGTAACTTTTCAGTTGTACCCATTTTGAAAATTGGTCCAGATCTCTAACAACGAATGAAAACTACTTTCATTTTCTCACATGTCTCCCACCTCTTGGGAGTGCATTGTAACTGAATGGGAGAGTCTTTGATGTGGCAGTCCAATAAGGTTTTGACATGTGTACTTTATGGCCCGAGGCTTGTTTTTATCCTACCTTTCTATAAGAAGGAATTCAAGGCTAGAAAGTAAGGGTTCATTGTTTTACAATTAACACTATGAATTGTAAGGAGAATACTAAGATTTTTTTAGAGTTTTTGGTCTTTAAGTTTTTGGAGCTCATTGTTATGTATGTAATTTGGATAACAATATAGAAAAATATATATATAGAAATACTAATTTGATGTCTATTGTCTCTCCTTGTGCCTTTTTTATGAACTATGAATGAAAGTAATCTAGGATTCCTTTTATTTGTCTCTATTGTTCATCAATGGATGTTTGATTTCAGTCCTCCTTATTCATTCAATGAATTAATGTAAATGCTTGGATGAGAATGTTAACTCATAAGAATCAGGTGCTAGGATATTGATAAGTAGTATTCGTCATGAATGTAATAGGGGAATGTTGTAATGCATTATCTCTTGAGACTATATGTTGCTATTGTTAATTTTTTATCTGGTTATATAGGTTGATATTGACTTCGTGCTTAGGATAAAGCATTGGTTCATGCACAATACTTATGGTTCATTTTATGTGTTAATTCATTAACTAATCACTTTTAATTTACAAACTTTCAAATGGATACCATTGTAATTATTTTGTGTTGAAGTTCTACCTTCTCATGCTCCAAGTATAAAACATTGATAAATAAGCCACCAACTTATTTAATGTATTAGGACCTTGAGCGATTTTATCAGGAGTATCTATCATTGACAATGTATTTGATTATAATTGTGAAAACTTCTTGAGTATACATTGTGGGATAACCCTCTTGGGTTTCACAGAGCCCAAAGTGTAGGAGTAGAAATTTTGTAGCTTCCACTCATTCGTTAGCCAATCCCTTTGGAGTACTAATTATTGGAAATGGAAAATTCCATAGGTATTTCTAGAGATCAGTTTGGTTCTTAAAAATATCCAACAGATTGGCGACTCTACTAGGGACACCTAAGTCCAAAGTCTCTAGTGTAGATCTAGTACAATTAGAGTCAAGTGTTTGTTGTGATGTTCTTCACTGTCTAAAGAATAATTGGTTTAAATTATATTGCATTAGTCACATCACGCTTAGTCTTATGCGTCAAGTCTTGTTTCATTCTATCACCTTGTCTCGGGTTATGTTTAAAATTCTCTCTAAAGTTAGAAGTACAAAGTCAAAGTGCAATCACTTTATATTTCCCAGTGTCCTGGGTGGCGACTTTGAATTCTCTAGTACCAGTGTAAAGTTAAGTTCTCAAAAGGAACATAAGAAAAGGGATTCTAACATATTTGACATCATCATGAATAATAGAATTTATGCAAAGAAACATCCTGAGTAGAAGGAAAAATCTAAACCTACTAAAGAGAAACAACCCGCTTGGGTAAAGAAGAGCTCTGAATCAAGTAAGTTTGTTGATTCTCTTGTTGAGGCATCTCCTACATTTAATGTTGAAGTGATTAGTGCTAGTACCCATGAGAAGGAACATGAAGTTGAAGGGTCTAACAAATACTACCCAGGAAGTTTCCCTGTTGAGCAAGTGTTTGATAGTGAACTTAATATTTCAAGAGCGGAGGATACGTGAGAGTTTTGGGGAAAGAATAAGGAGTTTTCTAAAACTTTAACCACTAAAGTTGGTTCTATTTTTAATGGAAAGAATTTTAAGCCAAGAGGTGACTCTCTTGGTGTTCAAGTGCACCTTTCTCTTGAGGAAGATCCTATTGACCATCCATACTATACTCTTTCCCCAAGTGAGCCTAGAGATGTCCTAGAAAATGATGAAGATATAGATAAAGACATCAAGGCTATAAAAGACGAAGAGCTAATGCTTCAATAAAAAGAAGAAAATAGAATGGAGGAGTTAAAGGAGAGGGAAGATAGGATTAGAGCTAAGTAGCTTGAGAGAGATGCTAGAAAGAAAAAAAGTGGAAAAAATGAGAGAAGATGTTGCTAAGCATAAGACCTTTGAGGAAAACCTTTTTAAGTTTTCCTCTAAAATGACCAATGATATTCCTGAAGTGGGTATGTGCAGGATCATGGTGCGCCAAAAAGTGGCAATATTATGGGGGTATGTGGCTGACGACTTTTTTTTCACCCAAAATTAATGAAACAAAAAGGGTTTTTAGAGGAGATTCTCAGATTTCCAAAAATATAAATTATGATTTAATTTGAATTTAATAAATAATTATTATTCATTTTCTATTAGAATTACGACTAAAGTCGATTGATAGGTGATTGAAAAATATCTATAACTTTCAAATGGTATCATATTTTTGAATCAAACATGTTACATTCTATTCTTCACATAATATAGGATTAAAAAATAAAAATAAATTTCATGAAGTTTTGACCAAGTTAAGGTGAATTGCACGAAGTTTTTATATTTTCTAAAAGTTGTAATAAAAATTCATAATTAATTATTTACTTGGAAAAAAATTACAAAAATATGCATCACATCCGACATGAGTCCTCTACTTATATATAAAATCTTACAAAAAATATTATCATTTTATTATGGTTAGGGTGGTCAGACACCTACTTCTTATTTTTTCCCTGAAATTTAAGTACTACTGCATTGAAATTTCAAATTTTCACCAAATAGATTTTATTTATTTTTAAATAAACCTAGTATTTTAGAAACTACATTCAATTTTCTACAAATTCTATTCTTACATATTTTTCAAATAATATAGATAACTTATTCAAATATTTACGTCAAGTTGCCTAACACTGATTTTTCTATTTTTTTTTGCCACTTAAGGGCTTGTTTTTTACACAATGGTCCTGCACATACCCAAGTAATAATCCCAATGGGAACTTCTGCTACTAATACCTACACCATTTTTGTCTCAACCACTAAAGCCTCAGATCCTCTTGTTACTGCTAAGAAGACGTCATTTGTAGATCATCAGAAGAGACCCATTCATCAGATTAAGAAAACTACCTTCAATACAAATACTAATACCAATACCTCATCTACTGAAATCCCCACACAGAAGACCAAAATCAATCCAACCCCATCTACTACACCTCTGGACCCTAAAATATTAAGATTATAGTTGGAGAGTGAAAAGTTGTGAGAAGACTTGAAAAAAGTTGAGATTATAGCTTTTAATGCAAAGAAGGCTAGGAAAATTGCTTTTCTTAAAATGTCCACACCTACTCTAGAGTCTTCAAGCTCTAGACATACCAATAGTGAGTCACAAAAGAAGAAGTATGATGGGAATATTCTTAGTGGAGGTGGTGGTGGTGACCAAGGTAGTAGAGGTGGAGGAAAAGATAAAAATAGTAATTCTTATTTTGAAGATGATGATGAAAGAAAGAAAGGAGATGGTGATGGTGAAAGTGGGAAAGGTAAAGATAACAACCATTCTGACAATGAAGGAGGTGATGAGAAAAGATATATTCATAGGGATCAACATACTAGGGGGCCACTCCAAGTAGATAGATACCAACAATTGTGTTTTGTTGGAATACCCAACTACCCTAACCCATTCCCTAAGGATTTCAAACTTGCTTTAGTCAAATTCTTTGGTAAGAATTCCTTGAGTGGTGAAGACCATCTTAAAGCATTAGCAACTATTATGGATTATTTTGAGGTTGAGGTAGAAGATGTCATGATGAAGTTGTTCATGTAGTCTCTCATTGAAGATGCTCAACAGTGGTATAGAAGTCTGCCCGCCGAGAGCATTAGCTCTTGGGAGGAATTGAAGAGAGCTTTTAGAGAACAATATGGTGACAAGACTGATTCAAGATTTGTACTGAATCAATTGAATAATATTATTAAAGGTTCTAACGAATCTGTTGTTGAATTCAATATGAGGTTCCAAAAGGCTAGGAAGAGGTTGCCTCCTCATTTACAATTGAATGATCATGTATGTATGTTATACTACTACAATGCTTTTGATGCAAAAAAATGAGTTACCGCTTGCTAGATAAGAATCCTTAGTCATTGAGGGAAGCTTTTAAGATGGGGGAGCATATTGATAATATTAGTTGAGCAACTCGTAAAGTTGGTAGAAGAGGTGATCCAAAACTCTTCAAGAGTTCAAAAAGGGAAGATAAGAGTTTAGGTGCTAAAGGGGGAACTATTGAGGACAAGCTTGATAATTTTATGAAAATCATAAATGATAAGATTGTGAAACAAGAAAAGTCCCAACTAAAAAATTATCAAAGAAATGAAATAATTCCTTGGTTGCAATACCACCCATATAATACCAATTGGTATAATGGAAATATTGTTCTCAATAATCAAATAAATACCCACAATAAGTTCCCTTCAGATCCCTTGCAAAAGAATTCAAGAAATTTTATTGAAGACACCCCTTGGTGCTTGACTTGTGGAATGGCACATTATTCTTAGGAATGTGTTGTAGCATGGATGGTTGAAGTAGAGGAAGATGTTCCTAAAGACTACGATGAACAAAATGAAGAATAAGTTAATCTACTCATGTTTATGGGTGATTTTGATGAGGAATCTTGTGAAGTGGATGTGGACAATCAAAGGAATATTGCTAATACATATCATCAGCAAGTCTTTTCTGATGAGAATGCTTATAATGAAGTTGAGGTTACAATTTGGAAGCAATCGAAGATGGTGTTTCATTAAGAAGTCCCTCAAAGGAGGAGATTGCAAGATATACTATAGTTTTGGCCACCCAGGCTAGAAGTTCCTATCATTTGAGGAACAAAACAATTGGTGGTGAGCAAGGTAGTCCTATTGGTATTTTCATCAAGGAGTAGAATGTCAAAAGTAAAGAACACAAGCCTGATGGAAAAGTGGAAGCAACCAAGTAGGGGAGATAAAATTTGGGCTAAGAGAGTAGAGAATCCAAAAGCTACTCAAGAATTCAAACCTCCAGCTGCAAATATAAAGACACAAATGCAAAGTCTTGATGTCATAAGGAAGGATGCTAAGCATACAACTGAGCCAACATAAATCAACAAAAGGAGAGAAACAATAAACAAGGTATGCTCCCAATTGAATTAGCCAAATATACTCCTTTTGATATGTTTCAATTACTTAGCCAAGTAAAAGTATATTTTCCTTTTCTTCAAATGATGAGAATAGATGAACATAAGCAAAAGGCAGTGGCCCTTATCAATGGTGTTCCTATATCTTGTAATGATTTAGTGGATCTCACTCCACTCAAACCAATTGAAAAAGAAAAGAAAGATAAGGAAGTTGACAAAGTTATTACTAAAATTCCCCATATCTTCCTAGGAAATTATATAACTACTTGTCTTGACAAGATAGATTCATTCTTCCTCACCTTAGTGGTTAGGGAAATTTTATAAAGAATTGTATTATTGACTCAGGGGCATCTAATAATATCATACCAACTAGGATCATGGATGCACTTGGATTGAAATATGATAGTACTCTTGCCAAGTGCTATGCTATGGAAGCAAGAGAAGTCCCTCTTATTGTTGTAATAAATGAGCTTCCCTACAAACTAGCAGCCTACCCTGACAAAGAATTTAAAAATAATTGTGGTAGTGGTGGATATACCAACTAATCATGGAATGTTGTTGTCTTGAAAATGGAGTGCATCTATGAGAGGCATTATAAAATGTGACATGTCTTATGGTACATTTCCCATTGATGGTAAGGATGTTGAAGTGATGAGAGAACCAAGGGTGCCACATATGTTGGAGCATGCCCCTGAAGATGACACTTTTCATAGATATTGATATCAATGATTTCAAAATAGAAGGAATGCCAAAAGAAGTGGATAGGTGTCCTGCACCTATAGAAAACAAAATCTCAATATTATCTAACAAAAATGGACTTTGGAAAATGTACTTTGGTGGTGCAAGTTCCAAAGAAGGGTCAAGTGCAAGGATATTACTGGTAGCACCTAGTGGCATTACTTACAAATTTTCCTTCACATTATCTTTTTTCTATACAAATAATGTGGCTAAATATGAAGCTTTATTACTAGGATTGGGATTGGATGAGAAGCACGAAATAAAAAATTTGATGGTAATTGGTGATTCTGAGCTAGTGATTTCCCAAGTAAGAGCTAAATATGCCTGCAGAAATAATAGAATGAAGCAATATAGAAATGTTGGCTGGGATTTCATTGAGTAGTTTGATGCTTTTGGAATTGATTGGATGGAGGATAGAACAGAGTAGTTGACTTACAAGCTAACATTTCTTTGAGACCTAATGATATAAATTTCATAGGAATCTCTAAGATTGAGATACAGACAAGGCCTTCTACTCTTGAAAATGTGTATAACTAGTAGATATTCAATGATCATGAAGATATTCTCAAAATATTGAGCTGTGCTGATAAATATGAAGGTCAAGAGATAGAATTTGGTGGATTTGTTGAGAATATTAATGGGAAGGACATGGTATTTGGAAAAGAGGTCATCCAATTAAAGACAAATAAAATCCCCAAAGGCCTTGTCACTCTTGAAAGGGTCTTTGATAGTCAAGACAAAAGTAAGGCCAAAACAACTATTGCTTACTGAGAAGACCTGAAGGAAGTAAATTTGGGGATTGAAAATTCCCCTAAGGAATTTTATGTAGGAAAGAAAATGAAATTGAAGGTGAAGGCAATGTTATTTTCGTTACTTAGAAAATAAAGACATGTCTTTGCTTGGTCATACGATAGCCTGAAAGCTTATACAGAGGAATTTCTTTAGAATAAGATTCCTCTAAAAGAGAATGCTAAACCTTTCAGGAAAAATCAAAGGCCAATCAATCCTACTTTAGCTACCAAGATTCAAGAGGAGTTGGTGAAGTTAAGACATGTTGGTATTATAAAACCCATTAGACACTCTTCATGGGTATCCAATCGGTTACCAATAAGAAAAAAGAATGGTGACATAAGATTGTGTGTTGATTTCAGATTCCTGAATATGTCCTCATTGAAGGACAAACATCCATTGCCAAACATGGAAGCCATGTTATAGAAAGTAACTAGTTGTGAGCTATTGGAAATGATGGATGGTTTTTCAGGTTATAATCAGGTAAAGGTAAAGGAGTTTGAGTAGTACAAGACTGCATTCACTACTCCTTGGGGCACCTATGTTTATGTAATAATGCCTTTTGGTTTAAAAAATTCAAGTGCCACTTTTCAGAGAGCTATGGATGTAGATTTTTCTAATTTTATTGATTTATTTATGGTTTTTTATCAAGATGACCTGACTACATACTCCAAAAAAGAATAATATCATTGTATGCATTTGGAGAAGGTACTTTTTAGGTCATTGGAATATGGGATATCGTTGAATCCAAAGAAATTTTCCTTTGGGGCAACTAAAGGAAAGTTGTTGGGACATATTGTGTCTAAAGATGGAGTGAGGATAGACCCTAAAAGAGTAGCAACCATAGATAAAATCTCTCAACCAAAAAATGTCAAGAGCATTCAGTTATTTTTTGGACAAATAATTTTTTTAAGGTTTGTGACTAATTTTACAAAAAACACAAGACCTTTTTCCAATATGTTGAAGAAGGGAGGGAAGATGGATTGGAGTGAGGAGCCTAGTCAAGCATTCAAAATGATTAATCAGGCTACCAAAGAAGCTCTAGTTTTGAAGTCCCCAAACTTCTATAAGCCAATGCACATTTTCTCTTTTGCTTCCTTTCATACTATTGTTGTTGTATTGTTAAAAAAAAATGAAGAGGGCTTTGATGAACCTATTTCATTTGTTAGAAAGTTCTTAAAAGTTGCAAAGATAAAATATGAAATGACTGAGAAACAAGCATATGCTTTGGTTAAGGCTGTAAAGAACTTCAGGAATTACTTACAGGGAGCTACTGTCATAGCTTTTGTACCAAGTGCTATTGTGAAATATATTTTCACCCAGTAGGAGACTACATGAAGAAATTTTAGATGGATCAATAGGATCCAAGGGTTTAATATTGATGTTCAGATCACCAAATTAGTAAGAGGTCAAGGTCTTGCTAAATTGATGATAGAAGCTAATTTGGAGGCAAACCAGATCAATCAAATAGAAGTGATTGATATTGCACCTATCTGTGATAGAAAAATTGTTCAATATTTACAGACTCTATAGTGCCTTGCAGACATGGCTGACAATGACAAGAGCACATTGAAATTACATGCCATAAAATATGTAATTATTGACAATAAGCTATCGTGGAGAAACTTGGATGGTATACTTCTTAAATGTGTTGATGGAAAGCAAACACTATAACTATTGCAAGAGATGCACAATAGGGTGTGTGGTGTTCATTACATGGCAAAGACCACTTCCCACAACATCTTGAGAGTAGGATTCTGGTGGCATACTATTTTTAAGGATGTTCACAAGTTTGTTAAGACTTGTGATGCTTGTTAAATATTATCAAGAAAGTTAAAGTTTTCAAGAAATTTACCACTTAGGCCTATGACAGTTCAAGCCCCTTTCCAACAATGGGGGATTAATTTCATTAGAGAGATACCAGAAAAATCTAGTGGAGGCCATTCATGGATCCTTGTTGCCACTGATTATTTCATGAAATGGGTAGAAGCAATACCTACCAAGAGGGCAACTAGCAAGGTAGTGATCAATTTCCTCTTAAATAAAATTCTCATTAAGTTTGGAATCCTGAAAAAGATCATATCAAATAATGCCACGTGCTTTAGATTTAAGGAATTTAAATATTTTTGTGATAAACATGGTATACAAGTTTCTTATTCTTCACCTTACCATCCTCAAGGAAATGGTCAGGCTGAATCTAGTAACAAAAGCTTGATGAAAATTATCAAAAGGGTGATGGAGAAAAACAAAAGGGCTTGGGACTCAAAGTTGAAATTGGCACTTTGGGTAGATAGAGTGACTTTGAAAAAGGTTACTGGTTATTCCCCGTTTGCCTTGGTATATGTTATAGATGCTAGAGTACCACAAAATAGCCTATTAAAGATGTATAAGTTTGTGCAAGAATATGATGAAGATATTTGTGATGATAAGCAGCACAAAATTAATAATCTGGTGAAGTTGGATGAGACCAGTAGAGAAGCTCATACTAAGAATATGAAGATGCAATTCCAAGTTAAGCATCTACATGATAAGAGCTTCTCCCATAAGGTTTGAGGTGAATAATATGGTGTTATCCTAGAATGCAAGAGCTCAGGGCAAGGGAGAGCATAGGAAGTTTGAAGCATCATGGATGGGCCCCTATCTGATAGCTAGTGCACATGGTCAGGATTCCTATTTCTTCCAGAGCTTGATAGGTGAAATTTTTGAACTACCAGCACATGGATAGTTATTAAATCCATACTTCTCTGAAGTATGATATTATTCCATGTACAATGTAGATCTTGTACATTGTGTGTATAGGTGTGTTTTTTTTATGTTGCATTTGGTTTGGTCTTACTACCTAGTCCAGGTAGTTCCCTGGTTTTTGGTCCCTTGTGTTTTGACTCATCTTCTTCAAATACACATTCTAGGATCTTACCATGCCTGCAAGAGACATATGTCCCCAATTGGAGTCACTAATGGAACCCCTAAAATTTTTTGTGTTCCATTTCCAAAATCTTACTAAAATTAATGAACTATGGGTTTTGTCTCCTTCCACTATGTAAGGGTTTTATGTTTACTTAAGTCTCATTTGAAAAACCCTTTGGGTCTATGTCATCATCTAGATTTTATTTCTTTGTTGACTCCTTGTGTCGGCTATCAATCATTTAAGTCATGACTTTTGACATCAAAACTTGTTGTGTGACCAACCCTCTAATCCTATTTCACTGATTGATCATGTGGGACCATTATTTTTAAATTTTCCTAAGTTAGGCTAAACATTTCCCACTTAAGTCTTAAGTCTTTTATGTCATGGGTATGGTCCTGTAAAAATAGTTGGGCCCCTTTTTGGATTCACATTTTTTACATGTGTAGATAAATGGACCCTTGAATGTCGTTTGATCAATTGCATAAAATCTGGAATGTAGCTTGCATGCCTATTCTATTTTTCCTCTTATTCTTTTATTCATGCGGGCTCATAGGTGAAAGCCATGTGTCCTGGATGATTGGTGGGCTAGACATAATTGATAAGGTGTGTAGATAATCATTAAAGAAGTTCAACCATGAGAGATAAATGAGGTGGCTGTATTTGAACTTTTCCCCATGAGATCATTTGTTTTCCTTGATTATTAAAATAATCCCATGGGCTAGCAAGCAGTTGCCACTTGTCTCCACTAATGATGGGCGCGAGAGTTAGTATTGATAAGTTTCAACCAAATCAATGGTTGATAGCTGGTGAAGTGGATTAATCTAGGCCACTCTTTGCCATCCCATAGGGGCCCCATCTTTCTTTCCATATTTCCAATGAGGAAGTGGGAATCTATCACGTGGAGTCATCCTGGGGACATGCAAGCATAGGGATATGGGAAAATACTTAATTAAAATCTCAACATTGGGCATGGAAAATAAATTGTGCACTACTAATGTGGATATATTTCATGTGCATAAATATCTATTAATGTGGGTCATAGGTGATATATGAAGGATAAAGTTTTTGCTAGTTAATAAGTGTGTATGATGAGACCGAGAGATCAAATCTCAGCCTCTCCTCATTGATGTAATTTGTACACAAATTAGCGCTCATGGGGGTGAGGGGAAAAGGACACATGGATTAGGGTTATAATGATAAAGAGACAATGGAGCTCATGTACTACAAGCAAGTGTTTCCATGTGGCCTCCTATCATTTGATAAGTGTTGCGGTTGTGCATAGTTGGATCTTTTGTAATAAGTTGGTCAAATTTGGATTGTTAATCAATTGACTCTCCAAAAGATCAATGGGTGGTTTTCAAAAACTTAGTTGAAGGAAAGCAATCCATTCTGGTTCATGTGAGTGAGATTTAATAACTGAAAGGACATTGAACTACTAATGTAAGGAATTACATAATTATTAATGTTTATCTTAAAGGCATAACTCAACATTAAAAAGTATACTTGATACACTAAAGGAGCTCATGCTATGGTTTCTCAACATTTTCTAACATTGAAACCAGGGTTGTCAACCTGTGAGAAAACTAGTAAGTTAGTTATTGCTTTCCTTTTAGTATTATTGATAAGTTGTAATTTCTCCAGCTTAAGTCTGTTAAGGTTTTCTTAATTCAACATTGTTAAGGTTTGATGTTCATAAAAATGAATTTTTTGATTCTGCATTTTCCTAATTTGTGTCAAATCCTCACAAAATCCATGGGCCTTGTTTAGTCAAACCAACAAAACCCTTCCTTGTAGTACTTCTTGCATTATGGATCATAAAGTAAAAGTATCTTCATCTAAAATGGAAGCTTTCACTCCCAAAATACCTCTAAATAAAGACCTTATGGATCGATTACCACCCTCAAATAGAAACAACCCTAAAGGCCAATTGATTCCCAGAGGTTCTCAAATAACAAAGGGTCAGTTTGATAGGAGCTACTCTATTAGGGATGCTAAGTTGCCTTATACTGGATGGAAAATGTTTTATAGTTGGTTTAGAAACAAAAATATGGGTATCACAGTAGGAAACCATTGGAACTGTGACCTGTAAAAGTTAATTGTGCCAAATATCTACGTGTATGTCAACTTGCTTAATGCAATAGCTACTAATTATGCTCCAGTCATGAGGACTATCATAACCTATGATCTAAAGAAATAGTTAAGATCACTAAAGAAGAATTGGGTCTTGTTCTCAAGCTTACTGAATGGAGTGATGAAATGCATAAGATAAATGAAAATTCTCTTAAGCAAGAGTATGATAAAACCAATATTTCATTCAGATTCCACATTTTGTAGAGATTTCTAGTAGAAATTGCAGGCCGAAAGATAGTAATAAGGTCACATGATAAAGAGCCTTTCCCTGTCAACTATTTTGTTCCCAATTTCAAAATGACTTTTTATTCTATTTTCTAGATAATTAGTTATGATCATATCTCTGGAATGCCAATGGCATGGATGTATATGGCTTCCCATATCCAACATACTCAATATTGTGTAGTATATTATTATGTAGGATTTATTTATGAAATAATGCATGACAAACTAATAAGGTTGAAGAAAGTTGAATTGGGGGTAAGGTTTAGCTAGTACTCACTACTGATGCACATGTTTTTGTACAACGGTACAATATACTTTGGACACAATATTGACTTGGAAAGAAAAAGGGGTGACTTGGATCTTCCTATGCAATTTTGGACCATAATCTTTGATAAATATGATAGGACATATGATTATGTCACATTCCAAATTTTTTTTGCTTCTAAACTAAATAGAGCTTTGATTGTGAAGAACTTTACCTAGAATTCCCACTACTCTACATGATTTCTTAAGACCCAAGGAGAGACTACCTAGGTTAGGAGTTCATCATAATTGGGGAGATGTTATTTCACACCCAAATTACACTATCTTAGGAGTATATGGTTCCAAGGTGGCACCTCATTGTGTTGAGGTTTGTGCCAAATAGAATTGGTTTCCTTGAGGTTATGTTGCAACTAAGAAATGTAGAAAATGAACATTTTTTCAATCAAGGAAAAGGGACTTTCTTTCCTTTATACACTTGTTTCTCTAATTTTGTAATGACCAAAGGAGGTTGGAATAAAATCCTTGAAATACTCAAAGCATACTGCATGTAGGGGATAGTTGAGAGGGTCAGATATGATCCTAAAGGCTTTATGGCTTAGTTGAATGAGAGAAACAAGAGCTACAAATATGTCCACATTTTCCAATATCCAAAAGATGTAATAAGAAATGTATCAAACACTTTGGAGTAGGAAAAGAGATTAGCAAGGTGTATTGCATTCAATAAGATACAAATAAAAACAAAGTAGGAAGAATCTAATTTCAAGGTCTTCCTAGAGACTAAGAATATAATACAAAAGGTGGAGCATGTAACAAGGAATTTTGATTCAATTATAGGCCACCTTGAAACTAAAGGGGTAATTGGTAAGGATAAAGGGAAATATCCAATTGTAGAAGAATATAGTGGAGGAGAAATCCCTGTTATGGGAGAAGAGTTGACATCATAAGCCCCTGTGGAACCAAAAATAAAATTCTTTGTAAGCATAAAGAGCAAAGCAAAGAAATCTGATGAAGCCTGTGTTCCATCTCAACAAGGAGAGCACAAGCCTCCTTCTCCTATCCCACAAATACCACCACTCTCTCCACCAAGGCTAGTAGATCCTACGATTGTGAATATTGATTCTCCACAACCTAGGGAAATACCACCCAGAGAGCCATCATTGGAAAGAAAAAAGATTGAGACCACTAATTTAGTGGACTATGATGATGAAGGCTCTGATGATGATATTTTGGTGTTAGAACAAGAAATGAAAGAGGGAGTGCCTATTTCATCTATACCAGTGACAAAAAATTAATTGGGAATAAGATTGAATAATGTTGATCTCAGAGGGCTCAATGGAGGTGATAATATATGAGTTGAGGTATGTGCCAAGTTCTTAGATGATGACTCATTCATAAAGTCTCAACGTTTTATGGAATTTGCATACAAATATAAAAGAGATGAGTATGTAAAAGGTCTTGTTGTGCAAAGAAGCCTTCATCCAGAACTACCTGATGCTATCATTCCAGAAAGGGCGTTAAATGAAATGAGAGCCAGATTCTAAAAAATGACTGCAAAGGAGGGTCAGGAATTGGTGAGAACTAGTGTCATCTTGTTGCTACCAGAATGGGATCTAGCTTTAGCCATAGCTTTTGAAACAATCAATAAATGTGGAAGACCTCTCTATGATACAAAAGAAGAAGTTTCACTTGCATTGCAAGGGTTTACTTTTAGTGAGGAATGGGAAGCCTTGGCTATATGGTTTTTAGCCCCAAGCACAAGAAAGCCTAACATTGCTAAGCCTACACCTAACTATAGTGGGGGATGGATAATAAAAAGAGTGTCACAAAAATAATCCTTAGAAGTTGCAAACATGTTAGTTCATGTTACACAGTTCACAAGGGCCACTATTGAGTTTGTAACTACAGAAAAAAAATAAACTTAGGACAAAATTAAATAAAATGTTGGTAAAATATGGAGATATTGAGTGGGATAATATGTAGTTATAGGCAAAGGTTGAATTATTGGGAGATTTTTTGCAAAGGTTACAACCTAGGAAGCCCAAGAAAAAATATTTTAACTCTCCCACCACTGTGTAGGAAGATGTATCCCTAGATTTTACTATTGATGTTTTTAACTTTCCCACCAATGTATAGGAAGATGTATCCCTAGATTTTACTGTTGATGTAAGTTCTTCATGGGAAATTGTGCCATATAATATGGGAAGTGTGCCCATTTTAGTAGTAGAACCTAGTACATCAGAAGGGCCATATGTAGAACGGGATATCAATAGGGAGGAATTTCTTAGGAAATTCAATGAATACAAAGAAAAAAGTAATAGTCAATGAAGATGTTTTCAAGAGAAATATGAAAATTGTCACAGCAGTGCTAGAACATCTGAACAAAAGAGTGAATAAAAAATTAAATAGTATTCACTATACTTATTCATCCATGGTTTATGCCATTAGAATTTTGGATATTGACAAAGAAAGAGCTATTCCACTCATGGAAATTTTGATACCTAGGAAGAAGGGTTTGATATTGATAGGAATTGGAGTTAAGCAGGATCCTAATCCAACCTGAAAAGTTTAAGCCTATTGTGGTTCTTGTAGGTAAAATTGAGGGATACAGAGGAAATATTGAGCCATTAGAGAACAAGACAGAGTAATTAGTAAAATCCTTCCATTAGTCTCATCATGTCCTTCTTCCATCCATTTTAAGGGATTATTGTAGCATTAAGACTCTACGGGAGTGGAGAAAAATAACAAATTAGGTTATTTCAGATCAAGTTATGAGGATTTGTTAGAACTTCGATATGGAGAGATTAAAAGTAAATATGAATATGTTAGTTCATGTTGAGACTGTCCTATTAGAATTTGATAAAGAGGCCAACCAAATTGTCACCAACTATGCACCTTATAGACAGAGTGTTGATGAAGTAATGAACTTTGATAGGCCTATTGAAGATGAATTCCTAGCATGGAAAGGCATGTACTTTGAAGGAGTGTAGGGTCTAGCATAAAAAGTGGTAGGCTAGTGGTTTGATGTTTTGAAGTCTACAATCATGATAAGTAATAGATGGATAGAAATGCTTTACATAGCCTAGATTTAGTATAGATTAGAAATTTGAGAAAGTATGGAAAAATATTGTTCACCTTCTTCAAAGATGAATTGATGACAAGGATGCATAAGTGGATTTTTCTCTTGTCTTTTCCTTTTTTGTTTTCTTCATGATTTTCTTCTTTTCACTATTAGAAAACCAAGATCACCTACATGCAAGGTGGATACCTGTCACATGCAAAAGATATGAAGAACCAAAGAATATGTTATGTAAACCTCAAATTGTAAAATGCATTGAGAGAATCAATGATTACAAAAGAGATCAATACTTATGAAGGAGATCAAGAAACCCTAAAAATGAAACCCTAAATGAGACCCTAGTGTGCACACTTAATAATTAATAATTAAGTAATTATTAATGTGCCTAAGTTTAGCTTAAGTAATAAAGAGGAATAAGTGACTTAATTAATTAATCAATATGATATAATTAATTAAGCATAATAACTTATTACTCTAACAACCCCCCTTAAGATGAACTTAGGAAGAAGCTAAAACACTAGAATAAGATGCATGAAAGCAAAGATGGGTCCCGAAAACTAGGCCTGATCAGGTACCCATTTAAAAATGCAAGAATGATGTAGAGAAGGAAAAACCTAGTGGGAAAAAACCCCCCTACAATGAGATGACATGTTGCAAAGAAGCACTGGAAGAATTCTATAGAGTAACATTGGAACCGAAATCTAGCAAGCAAGGAAAGATACTTCTATTTACTACTGAAACCGGATGAGAGTCACTAATTGACTCAAGGAATCATGATAAAGCAACAGCAGACCCGATGCCATGGAACACTCAAAAACTCCAAACGGGAACAACCCTAGAATCTATGAAGCAGCAAGCAATTATTGAATGATGTATTACTGAAAATGAAGTGCAAAGATGCAAGGTGCACTCTCCCAATTGCCAAAATATTCAAGTAATCTCCAAACAACCCATCGGGCCAAATATAGACTAAGTGATCAACCTAGGATAGATACAAAAAAAGTGCATGGACAACAACATAAATCTCCTAAATACCTTTCCAACGCTTCAAACTAGGCAAAAAATGAAGATCGTGGCAAAACGTTATGAGCTCAGAAGCATAAAAAGTACATCTGAATTCAAACAGAAATAAATGTAGTAAAATAGAAAAATACTATAAAATAAACTACACCAAATGAAAGTGCTCGGAATAGGCTTCCCGGTGATATCTCATTTGCTCGATTTCGATACCGTATTCCCAAGTTATGACCAAAAGAAAAAAACTACTCTTTTATGGAAAATTAGGGCTAGGAGTGGCAAAGAGGGCTGTACGGCCGAGTGACATCATGCTGACATCAGCACTTTACTGCAAAAAATTTGACGGCCATCTGGTCATTGGCGCAAAAATGCCCCCTGCAAAAATTTTGACGGCCGTCAGAGGAATATGCTGCATGCAAGGGAATATTCCCTGTCTGTCGGAAAAAATTTTGTCGCCGGAATATTCCATATCCACTACCCAGAATAACTAAAGAATATTCTAGAGGAATCTAAAGATTTCGTCACAGTTTTTCGGTAGAATGTCCATCGGTGGGTTGCATGTGCCGTCAGAAATGTGAGGAGATTGTCGGAGTTCAGTAAAAGGTGTCTGCGGTGGGTCTTTCGGCCAGAGTTTTGAAGGCTAGCCAGTGGTGGTGGGGCCCCACCCTGCCAGCGGTGGCATACAAGCCTATTGTGGCAGGGTACGGGGGTACCCTATGCCCAGGCTTTTAAAAGACTTTAAAACTTTTCAAAAAAAGACCCTTTTACATTTGATTTTTTTGTTTTTTTTTTTGAAAAGGAATTTGATTTTTACAAAATTTCTATAAAAGAAATTAAAAAAAAAACAAAAAAATCAAACCTTGAAAATAATTTTCCTCGGATCGCGTGCACAGAGGCGGTACAGAGGCTGTACAGGCATAAAATTTTTGCCTCACAAATAGCCAATGCCGAATATAGGTGAGTTATATGTCATTTTTCATCTCTCAGATGCTCTAGATCTGATGGCAAGGTCCGATCTTCCTGAAAATGTACCAGAAGCTTTACAACTCCCATATCTTGCAAAACAGATGCCTGTGGAAACCCTTGCATTAAAAACTCACTGAAAGGCCATATCTTCAGATCACGAACAGACAGCTGCAGGTCTAGAGCTCTGATACCATGTTAGAAAACCAAGATCACCTACATGCAAGATGGATACCTATCACATGCAAAAGATATGAAGAACCAAAGAAGATGTTCTGTAAACCTCAAAGTGTAAAATGCATTAAGAGAATCAATGATTACAAAAGAGATCAATCCTTATGAAGGAGATCAAGAAACCTTGAAAAGGAAACCCTAAATGAAACCCTAGTGTGCACACTTAATAATTAATAATTAATTAATTATTAATGTGCCTAAGTTTAGCTTAAGTAATAAAGAGGAATAAGTGACTTAATTAATTAATCAATATGATATAATTAATTAAGCTTAATAACTTATTACTCTAACATTCACTTTGTGTGCATGGGCACAAGTTTTGAGCTAACTATTTGGTTGTACCCATTTTGAAAATTAAACTAGATGTCCAATAGCGAATGAAGACTACTTTCATTTTCTCACATCTCCCACCTCTTGGGAATGCATTGTAACTGAATGGGAGAATATTTGATGTGGCGGTCCAATAAGGTTTTGACATGTGCAGTTTCTATTCTAAGGATTTTTTTTCTCTTTCATGTCTATAAGAAGGAATTCATGACCAAAAATTAGGGGTTCGTTGTTTTGCAATTAACATTGTGAATTGTAAGGAGAATACTAAGCATGTTTTAGAGTTTTTGGTCTTTAATTTCTTGGAGTTCATTGTTATGTATGTAATCTAGATAACAGTATAGAAAAATATATATAGAGAAATACCAATTTCATGGCTATTGTCTCTCCTTGTGCTCATTTTATGATTTATGAATGAAAGTAATCCAAGATTCATTTTATTTGTCTCTATTGTTCATCAATGGATGTTTGATTTCATTCTTGCTTATCGATTCAATGAATTAATGTAAATGCTTGGATGAGATTTTTAACTGATAAGAATTAGGTACTAGGATATTGATAAGTAGTATTAGTCATGAATGTAATAGGTGAATGTTGTAATGTAGTATCTCTTGAGACTATACATTGCTATTGTTAATTTGTTATCTGATTATATAGGTTATATTATCTCCATGCTAAGGATAAAGGAACTAGTTCATTCACAGTACTTATGATTTAGCTTTTGTGGTGATTCATCAACTAATCACTTTTAATTTACAAACTTTCAAATGGATATCATTGTAAATTTTTTGTGTTGAAGTTCTACCATCTCATGCTCCAAGTATAAAACATTGATAAATAAGCCAAAAAATTATTTAATGTATTAGGACCTTGAGCAATTTTATGAGTATCTATTATTGACAATGCATTTGATTATAATTATGTGAACTTCTTGAGTATACATTGTGGGATAACCCTCTTGCGTTTTACAGAGCCCAAAGTGTAGGAGTAGAAGTTTTGGAGCTTCCACTTGTTCGTTGGCCAATCCCTTTGGAGTACTAATTATTGGTAAAGTCCATAGGTATTTCTAGAGATCAGTTTGTTCTTAAAAAGTAACCAATAGGTTCACCCAGATCTCAGTCGAGGATGAGGTAAAAGTAGAGTCAGTATGGTTCTTCATTTTTCCTTTCGTTTTTCCCTAAAATTTCAAAGTGGTCAGCACCTTAGGGGAATCAAGGGGGATTTCCTCAATCAAAACAACTTTTAGTTTCTTAGGAGAGCACATGGAAAAATGAAAGTAATAAAGGCACATGATAACATCTTGATGGAGAGGAATGGGATAACATATATTTCTAGGGAGGTTAACAAGTAGAAAGGGAGGCTTATCATAATTTTATGGCAGAAGTGGTTGAGTCATGTGAATTGGTAGAAATAACAACACTTGTATCTACCTTTTAATATAAAATTTACTTCATAAGGATGAGGCATACCTTATCCCATGGCAAAGGAATTTTTTCCCTACCAAACATGCATTAAAATTTGATGGGTTATTTGCCTTCTTTGAAAAAAGGGTCAAGTTGTCATTGTCTGCTCATTTTCTATCTTTTTTCCATTTTTTCCCTTTCATGTTCATACCCATCACTTGCACAATTACATCTTCATCAAATTCAAAGGAAATACATCCAAATTTCACTTTCATTGAGTCCAAAGAATGAGCTAACTAAATGGACAGACTCTCATCATGTCCCTTAAGACACTCCAAGAAATGTGCAACACCTCCTTCATGGAAAATATGCCAAACTATGGAATCAGTGGAGAACTCATCACAAGAACTAGATTCAGAATAAATTTTATCTCCACCCATCTTATCCCAACAAAGCAATCTATATTTTTCAAAAATATTTCTAACTTTCTCAAAACCTTACACAAAAACCAAAGATGAGTGTAAGTAGGAGAATATAAAGAATAATGTTTTTTTTTCAAAGTAATAATAAAAATTGCATAATCCCTTTCAAGAGTATTTATAACTATTACATAGTATCCTCCAAACAAAGATTCAATCATGTCCCTTAATGTCAATGGTACCAAAAATTAAGATGGAGGGAAGCCTTAAGCCAACTCTCATAGTAACAGTCATACTTAAACTCAAATCTTTTCAGAAAAGCTAGAAGATGATAGTACAAGTCATGTCAAAGATGGAAGATGATGCTTATTCTATTTCCACACTTTCTTGGACCTCATACAGATGGCCCACAATATGGAAGAAAGCCAAAGAAACAACACGATGTGTAGTTCTCTAAAAGGAATTGAATATGCACTAGCTATCCCAATCATGATATTTGTTAAAGTCAAGGCTTTCTAGGTAAGATGGTGGATGATCACACAAGTCCTGTCAAAGGTAGAAGATGATGCCTATTCCTTTTATGGACTTCCATAGACCACATAAAAATGACCTACAAAATGGAAGAAATCCAAAGAAACTACACCATGAGAATACCTTTTACAGAAATAATTATTCCATCTATCACAATCATAATCATAGTTAACATCAAAACTTTTCGGGAAAGATGGAAGATGATCACACAAGTCTTTTCAAAGATCCGATGAGTACACTAGTCATAATTACTATAAATGTTGCAAGATGCCACCGCCTTATCATGATCAAGCCGAAGTGGAGGATCCACACCAACAATGTGGCCCAACAAACCACTCTCAACTGTTTACCCCTATACAGAGTTAGCATCCAAATTAGTATGTACTAGGATAGAGACAAAGAGTTCCCATTTTAAAATCCAACAAAAATAAATGTAAATTTTCCTGCTTCAAGAAATAACCCTCAACAATAAAACATAAGTTTGAGGTTAGGGTTCCAGTCCTTCGAAATAAAATTACCATTAACTGTCATTAGTAGAGTAAGAGTGTAAGGAGATTTCAAAAACAATCTAGGAGATTGGAAAAATTATGCTAGCACCATATATACTTTTGGTCCATCCCCAAATGTTCCATAACATCAGCAACCCAGTTTTTCTCACTATAAATGTGTCTAATCTCAAACTTTGTAAAGCCAAGAAGGATTGTTTTGATATCCTTTATAATATCATTGAACACACATCCAGGTTGAGTAGTATTTCTTACCGCATCATTGAACAATTTAGAATCCCCCTCAATGAGAAGATTCTTGGTACCAATAGCAAGAGCAATTCTAATGCCCCATAAAAGATACATGCTCTCTACCCAATTGTTTGTGTTAACACCAAAGTCTCCACCAAAACCAACCACAATTGTAGCCTGAAGGGGTTCTCAATATACCACTCCCACTAGCCATGTTAGGTTTTCCACAGGCAACACCATCAAAATTATGTTTACCCCAACCAAATTGGGGTGGAGTCCATTTGGTGTGTATCCTGGCCATCTTTTTAGTGATGTCAACCTTGTAGAATGATTTAGGAAAACACCTCTAAGCAAAAATTTTGGATTCCAAAGGGAGAGGAGGGGAATCCAAACAAACCCAATGAAAAACTAAAATATTATCCAAAAGAAATTTGCAGAAAATTGAATAGACATCCTCACGAATTCTTTTTAGTTCTCTGAATATCTTATTGTTTCTTTCCTTCCAAAGACTCTAGAAGATGTATGTAGCTATCTTCTTCCATAATTCTTTAATCATGAGGTGATGAAAATGAGTAATTCATTCCTCCATGAGTTCACCTAGATATTTTTTCATGCGATAGAAAATTTGAAGCCTCTACAACACAAATCCCCAAGTTTTTTGAGCAAAGGGACAATGTATGAAGATGTGAGGGACCATTTTCTCATATATATTTCATAGAAAACATCTATTTGGAAACTCAAAGCCACATTTGATGAGGTTTTCTTGAGTTAGGATTCTATTGTGCATGTTTATCCACCGAAAAAAGTTGAGTTTAGGAAGGAGATTTTTGTTTCAAAATTTCATCCAAA